>JBAMJV010014454.1:0-47023 GCA_037951105.1 Echinarachnius parma
TGTTGAACCTTCCTTTTATGTTCAATTTATAACAGCGCATAGAGGACATCTGTCATTTATACGAGTGATAAATATGACATTATTTTTAATTATTATTATCCTGACGTACACTATAGTAGTCAGCTTTGGAACAGTGATTCATAATAACAGGCACAGGGTGGTATTATTTCGCAGTATAAGATATTATAATACATTTGATTTTAGTTTAGTCCTTTATCATACACCTTTATTTTATTTATTTTTATAACATAAGTTGATCAAGTTTAATCCATGTGAATGTTATTCCCAAGATTGCACATGGAACTTGCTAAGGTAGAAAATAACTCCCATTTATTTATATTTAGAAATGTACCATTCGTTGGAAGAGTTTTTTATTATATTATGTTTATCTTAAATTAATGACAAATACAGCTCATGGTTAGAATACACCTCAAGATGGTTTATAACCAAACAGTCGTATAGCCATTTGAAAACTTTTAAATGATGTGACATTTGCAATGTTTTAACATTTACAATGAATTAACATTAACAAAAAGTTACCGCCTCGGGTTTATGGTACGACATATTACACTATTTAAAGGGTCTTATATTAATTAAATTTTGTATTACATACAAATTGTATTACATTGATCAGTGGTAAATATTGTGCGGGCTGTTTTGTTTGCATATACTGTTTTTTTATATTGCTTTCTGCAACAATAACTTAACAGATAGTATACTCAATCATAATGCTTTTCAGGGTATGAAACTATAACTTATTACCATACATCTTGCAGAAAACTCTATTTGATTTGCTTCAGTGGTCATGGAGAATAGGGATCTTCATAAATCATGTCAGCTGTCCCTTCCCCTCCAGGCTTTGTAGGAAGATTGCATTGTCTATTGCGTTTACACCTTACATACTAAGTTGTTCATTTTGTTCTCGCACAAACATATCTTTTGAGAAAGTAACTTCTTGTTTCCTGCTGTCCTGCATTTTCAACTAACGAAATAAATAATGAATGAAAAAGAAGTAAAAAGGAGAGGTGTTCAAACAACATTAGTAAGGTGTGAACATTAATGATTACAGAGTAATTAATCATTAACTCATGGAAGACTTGAGTTGAGCTATTCCTCCTTTATGGCTTTCATTATTTTGTTCACCATCCTTCAACAACAAAACCTCACTCGAGTACACACCATTTGATATAAAAAGGTATGCACACAATTTGAATTAATTCGTTAGTTGCCCTAAGCAGTTGCGAGCAAAATATTTACATTTATGTGGCGTGCCAAGAGCATCCAAGTGTCAAACTTTGGAAGAAACGGACCCATGACATTATTTTACAAAGGTCCCCCAATTCTCCCATGACCACTGAAGCAAATCGAATATGGTTTTCCTGCAAAGATGTAGGGTAATAAGTTATAGTTTCATACCCTGAAATATCATTCTGATTGATCTACTATCTGTAAAGTTATCGTTGCAGAAAATCCCGTTGTAATTAATTTTTGGGACATGTTGTATTAAAGGGGTGGTAATGTTTTGATAAGGCTGAGCTTTAGTAACCATAACCATAACCATAACAATAACATAACAAACTAAAAGTTATAACTCCACCATGCCTCGAAAGGTATAGACAATTACAAAACGGCTAAGTAAAGAGCCTGTTATCAATTCAAAAGGGAGCATTACATCACAAAGAGGAGCGCTCTCTACAAAAGCATTTGTTTCAAACCTGTTTTCATACAAAATTATTCATGTGATGTTTTGCCTAAAAAAAATTTAAAAACTCTCTTTTTGAAAAAACTGTAAGGCATTTTTTTAATTTATCAAAACAAAAAATCATCGAATAAAATCTGGGGCCCCAGATTTATTCCGATCGGATATATTTAAAGAATATTGACTTGGCCTTGAGGGAGATCACGGCAAATATTGCCCGAGTCGAAGACGAGGGCAATATGGATCTAGTGAGGGGCAATATTTGTAGTGTAGCCCCGAAAGTCCAGTCAATATATTGTAATTATTAACTAATCAGACATCTCGAGCGAACATGCAATGTATTAATTTAAAGGGTACAAATTCCACAATTCTTTACAATTATTGAACGATGTTTAAACTTCAAGTTTTAACCAAAATGCATACATCTTGACTTCATCCCAGTTTGTAAAGATTACTTAGCTAGCAGCGTAACACATTGTTACGTTCATAATTAGACACGCGCAAATCATTGATAAAACGCGCGTATGAATTTGCGCACTCATGCTGTTAGCGCGGCGCTTCATCTCGGATAAATATTATTGACCGGCAAATTACACACAAAATCCCATCGACTTTTCTTGAGCGGTCAATAAGATTTGGTCCATTGGTTTACTGTGTGATCATATTGACCGGCAAATTACACACAAAATCCCATTGACTTTTTCTGAGCGGGCCAATATGATTTGTTTTCACCCCTAGTTTTGTTGGCCTACTTAACTTGGAGGGCAAATATGGTTTTAAAATTGCCCTAGCTCAGATGTCTGCTATGGTTAATAATTATTGATATTTCAGCCGTTTCTGAAGCGAATGTAATCAAAATGAAGGTTATTCTGTCATTAGAATTGTATGATCTTTCAAACTTTACACTCAGATTTTCATTATCTCTCATATAAAATATATTCGTGCAGCGCCCTCTATATCAAAACTTACTACCGACCCCTTTATTAATGGTCTCAAACCGTTGAATGTGCTTAATATCAATACAATTAAAGTGAGGCCTGTAAAGTGTCCCCGGTGGTGTCACCACGTCGTATTCAGAGGTGGGACACATGATCGTTCTAGAGGTTGAAAAATGACCCCCTATTTCGCAGGGTTTCAAGTACATTTTCAGGAAATTAAACCCCTTTTTATCGCAAAAACGAGTATGGTTGAGAGACCCCCAACATCGGCACCCTAAAAACATTTCCGACAGTTTAGACTTAAAAATCGTACAAATTTCATAAAACTTAACTCACACATTGAGAAAAATGGTGCCAGATTCCGATGCGATGATCAGATTTGCGATTTATAATTTATATTTTTGAGATATCGACTTCGAACGCGCGCGTTGTTTTTTTGGCTTCACAAGTTCGAAGTGTTTTTATTACCGGCACCACCTTCCCCTCAACTCTCATTGACAACACACGCAACTCAAAATTTCTTGTGTGATGTTGGCATTATTTCACAAATTTTAACAAAAATATTCGTAGCGGACGATAAACGCATTATTTCTCCTCGAAATTTCGACCAGTGCAGTTTCTAAGGGTAGCGCGCATCATCACATGCGCGATTTTTCACAACACGCGCAAAAACAAATATTACGCGGTGTGCCGATATTAAAAACAGTGCCGATGTGTGGTACACCTACCATACAAAGTGGCCTTTAAAAAGAGACCCCTTATTTTTGCATTTCAGGCACATACTTTACAAAGACACTCTATGTTTCACGATTTCAAGTACCACGAACAAAAAACGTACCTTTGCGAAATGTTTTACATCTCGCGAACATCGTCGTGCATGAAAATAAACCTTGTAGCCATCACAAAAGTATACCTTAATTTCAAATTTCGCGAACATCGTCATGAAAAAAATTGTCGCGTACATCACTTTTAAATTGTGAACGATCATGCGTGTCCACGGCCAATGTGTAGTGACACCCACCGGGAAAGTGTCTAACTTAGATTTTTTTCAAATGCCTCTTATAGTATGACGATATCTATCATTCAGTCCTCAAGAGCGTTAACAAACGGTCATAAACCTCATAAACGTCCGTTGTAAAAGCTGACGCATTTTCGCATTTTTAACCTTTAACCAGGAAAGCAGTATTCATTTTCAATACAAATTGTACATATCTTACAATGAATTTGGGTACAGGATTGAAGTCTCAAATGTCATTTGGGGGCAATATCTGATACTTTACAGGCCTCACTTTAATAGATAACACAAAATAATAATACAAAAGTTTGTTACCTAGTACTTTAAATTCATAAATTACTATGATAAAATTGATTGCGTAATGTTTATGTTTTTTTTAAATTTAATGGAAAGCCCACTACAAAACCGTTTTGTATTTGGAAGGGCAACCTGTTGATATACTACGAAACACACATATCTCCGTATGTAGTGTGTACACACACACACACACACACACACACACACACACACACACACACACACACACAACACACACACACACACACACACACACACACACACACACACACAACATACACACACACACACACACACACAACACACACACACACCACACACACAACACAACTCACACACACACGGAGACACGTACACGCACAAATAAATGCAAATATTACATATGGTTTGCGCTTTGCTTGTTATTTCCCTAATCAATGTATTCACCAATTAACCCAAGAAATGTAAAGCAAAATATTATCTGTAATCAATATAATTATGGGTATGATTTTTAAAATACCAAATGAACTTGCAAGTGAATATCAATATATCCTTTCACCGAGAGAAACTCATCCTACATTTCTTTGAAAATAATACTCAAGTACTACATGTGCATTTTGTTATAGATATCATAAGTCGCAAATAATAATATATAGGTGCATACATGCACATCAAAGGCATACAAATAATGCTCTCCATTTGATTTCATCTTGATTTGTACATATTAACTGGAAGTGAAGATATAAGAATGCAATTAAGGACTGCTCTGCGATACTTTCTAAATAACTGCGGCTACATACACCCTCCTTGGTATGAAAGGTATTACGTACACAATTCTACTGGATTATTCTATGGTTATATTTCATATTTTGTATGGATATAAATGGCTGGATACATGTTTACAACAAATACATCTAAATCTGCACTTTAGAATTGAATGCAAAATAAAACCGAACACGAAAAGTAACTACCCCCCTAAACAATTGCCCATAATTTCATAAGCGAGAATCGTTACAAACCAAAATATCCCTCTGGTAGTTAGGAAAACAATGTGTCAAAAAAAAGAGGTAACCATTAATGCATGGTTGAGTGAGCACACATTACAGAGAAAATTGTCATATTTCAAAATTCGCAAAAGTATGATCATCATTACAAATTATTTAGTATTTGGACAATTTTAAAATACACTGTTTTACAATTGCGATGAATGCATTTTACCACATGTGCCATACGAAACTCAACATGAATGGAATATCGAACCAGCATTGTTTCATACAATTGGAGTCAGCAGATACATGAACATGTAGAAAGGTTGTAAAAGTATAGATATGGAGACTTGTAGTTCATTAGCCATAAAGTGATGAAGATCTCTGATTTTCACTCATATCAAACAAAAGAACTGTACCACAATATTGTGTAAAGATGACATCTTGAAACAATTACCGGCTTATGAAATTATGAGCAGTTGTTTAGGGGGGTAGGTAGTTACTTTTTTGTGTTCGGTTTATATGGCGTATATATAATGAACCTCCTCTTGATTGCTTTGAAAGCCCCTTTCAATGTAGAGAAGATAATTATAATAAAAGGAAAACGAAACGCTTTGATTTTCGCTTGATGTTAATGATAAGAGCATAAAACCTTGTCATTTCTAATCATTATTTCCCTCTTTGGTATCACTAGTAATGAAACAAATATGTATGTTTCTTAAACCACTATCAACTGTTTTGATTGACAAAAAGAAAGCCTACCATGTTTTCCAACGGCTACCACATAAAACGTCATCGGAACGCATCTGAGAGTCCACCAACAACAAGCAGGTTATGTAACCACTGTTGTCGATTCTGCTGCTATGTCGGTGGTAACGAAACTCGACTGTGTTAGTGCAAAGGTCAGATGACGTTTCATATACAGTAGTAAAGTTGGAAAAAAATTGTATCCTCCAGTGTTCGGTCAAAATATAATATCATCTTTAAAAATTAATATTTTCCATTATTAGTGACACCCAAAGAGGAAAGATGCGACTAGAAATGACGTGAATTGTGCACTTTATCGGTAACAGTAAGCGAACATTGCCAGAGTTTGGCTCTCATTTAAAGGGATCTAGTAACATTGTACAAATCCTCGAAGCTTGCTTGGAATTCTAGAGGTTCTATTTATACCGTGTTGTATTCGTATTAACAATTTAATCATGGGTACGGGTTTCGGTTTTTTCCTTTTGTTAAAATGATATTTACGATTGAAGTGTTCGGATTTGTATCTATTCCACTGGATATCATCCATAACCGTATACAAAGTCAGAACAGTGAGTAAGGGTATACTCACTTTGCATTTTCGCTTATTACTCGGCCATTTTAACATTGTAAAATTTGCTCACATAAGTCAGTACAGGCCTATATATCAGATTACACATTGTATCAACCATTTCATCAATTGTTTGCCACATGTCAACAAAGATCCTAGATCCCTTTAAATCGATATATATATACTATATAATATATAGCTAAATATGTAAGCTTTTCATACGAACTACAACCAGTGTCAATATGCATACCCCTTTTTCCCGATGCCCCTCACAATGGGTCCGATGTTTTGCAAACACCACATGTCATTGTAATACAAATTACGATATTTACACATACAGCAAAAACATTTGTTAAGCAGCTAAACAGCATTTAAAGGGATAGTTGAGTATTGGTCAAAACTTAACTTTAGTAACCAAACACCTGCACGATTACGATACAAACTAATAGTTATAAACTTCACCATGCTCGAAAAAGTATACACAATTACAAACGACAAAGTAAAACCCCTGTTATCATTCAAAAAGAGCCGTTACAACTCGAAAGTGTCAAATTAACTCGGCGCGAAGCACTAGCGTTGTAGGTTCCTAATACGGGACTGTATAGTGCAGTGTGCGGTAATACGGGACTGTAGTGCAGTCACTGTGTGCGGTAATACTATACAGTAGTACGTGTATATTATGTATCGCAACCATAGAAGTATGACTCCAACACTGCCGTTGACGCAACTCGCAAGCCCCATTCGCATTCGTTCGCCTTTCGTTCACAGTCGCGCTAACACACGGAGAGACTGGTCCATGAGGCGCATATATCACTGATTTTTTTGCGGAATGGAAGGAAAAATCATAATCTTAATCCACCCGGTTAGTTGGATCACATATTGGAGAGTAAATTGCTGGTAAGTACCGTATCATATGTATAGTTTTTAAGCACAATTAGCGTGCACACAAATATTTGGTTTCAGTTTTTTTATTAGGAGAACATAGAACGCTAGTGCCCTCGCACTAGCGGTTCTAAAAAGTGATACCCCGGGGCGTCAACCACTTTTTATATGATATTTTGAAAGCAAATTTCACAACAATTAGAGCATTTGAATGGAAATTATTATTATTTCCCATGTTTTTTTCGAATGATCTTTCATATGGAATTGAAATCAACCAAATCCCGTTACAATCGATGTTGGGGGGGGCACTTTGGAAAATTACCAAAACTCAACTTTGGCCTTTAACGTCACTTGCACCGCCCACAGCAGCTGGAGCTATATACGTGACAATGTAAATATATCAACACTTATTCATGACATTATCACCAATTACATGTTAAGATTTTATCTGATACTTTAGACAAACCCATCACCTTCAAATTGATTTTTTTCTTACGAATATGTACACATACATAGCTTGTGGTAACATGAGTGATTGCTCACATTAATTATCACTGAGTTCAAAGGGAACAGAAAAAAGTATTAATTCGTGATATTATATAAACACACTGAAGGACACCTTCAGAAGGTACTTTGCATACGAATTGCGGAACCCCTAATAAACATGGAGACATAGTAGGATATTAAACTTGCATAATGATAAAGAAATAAATTTTCCACACAAAATATTTCCCTTATAACACGATCATATCATTAATACATATATATAAAAAATATCAGAGTTTCCTGTATTTGTATTGGTATTTTGGGGATTTGGAAATGTGTGAAATTCCATGTCCATCATGTTCACGTATAATCACACTTAAGTAAAACATGAGCAGCTCGTTAGTTATATGCACAGTCGATAGAAAATTCAGATGGTCACATTCTTCCCATTTTATATTCCAATTCCGCTAAAATGTCACGAAACATGTCTTTTATTTAATATTCCAGTTTTCCAGGGTGGACTACCTTTTCAATTGAATACAAACTGAAAGTGTACACATATTGAAAGTTTGAATATTTCTAGAGGTAGTTATTATTCATATATGTACTTACATTTCAATAACATGATGTACATACAATATCATTTGCGATATACAAGTAAAAACCCTGAGCTTAATGAGCACTTAAGGGATAAAACGGGAACAAATGTTTTAAACGAGTTTGACTGTATCTACTCTGAACCTCTGACCCTTAGGTTTACACAAATGAAGCATGATTGTTAACGACCATGGGATAATAGATTCTTACTGTTAGATTTGATGTATAAGTGTCGCTCTCGATATATATTATAACTTTCCCCACTATCCCAAACATAGGTAGTCAAATTGACTTCGTACGAAATGTCATCCCTTTTCACCCCTGATTAAATGATGTATAGAATGTTCGGACAAAGGTTTGATTTGCCTTAGAGTAATAGCAATATATTTCACAATTCCAAAAAAAAAATTGCCTTCATAAAAAACACATTATCTTTCATAAAAAACACACTACATCTTTTCACACAATGACTGCTTTTGGTTGCCAAAAACTATTTGAGTATATCTGTCATTGATGCCAGTAAAGTACGCTTCACATGCCAGCCGCAACTGATGCCAACTGATTCATTATTGCAGCCCGCAACTGATGCCATGTGCAAATTACTATTTTCTTTGTTACACCTAGGAATAAGTATGAGCTTGAACATGAGACAACATATTTTACAAGATAATTGGTTTTATCAATACACTGAGAAATAATGAATGTTCATGTATATAAAAATAACATGGCTAATAACAGAGTGCCCGTGAATCGTCGGTAAACTTGAAAATATCGTTAAACGTATACATGTTGTTGAAACTAGAGGACCTGTGCACTACATGCACACAACACACACATAGCGGCTACCAGGGTACAGTATGTAACACACGGTATGCACTCGGCGTACGGGTATGTGTACATCACGTACCATACCAATAGTGTATGCCAGCTTGGCATAGTACCACCTAGCCACAATGACATTTTACCTCGGCTACATTCGCCCCCAAAAGAGAATCAAAATGTAACAAAAAATCAACTTCCGTTTGATGTTTTAAGGTTTCCCATTTTTCCATTTTTTTACCAAAGTCACTGCCTGATAAATCGCACCTCCTGCCCGTCATGGAATTGAGCAGCTACGCCCACACAGGCTGAATGCACACTGATAATGGCGCGCGTATTGCTCGTCTTTCAATACTATGCCGGGCTAGTAAGTGCGATTTATCAAGCACTGACTTGGTAAAAATTGACAACAAATGGAACCCTGACAGTGGTGTCACTCAAAGCGCCCTAAAACAAAAACTACACGACCAAAATTACTTTTATTGGTATCGTTTTTCGTTGGAAAAGTCACCTGATCCGATAGACATACTCATTTTGTTAGCTATTTTTCGGAAGTGCCCCCGTTCCGGTTTTTTTTGGGGGGCCATCTTGTATAGCTTGGGATTTTTTCAAGTTTAGGAATATAGATGAAGAAAGTTTTCAGTATTATTTTTCAAATGGATTCGAAAGTTTATATACTTGAGTGAGTAAGACAGTGGTGTTTCAAACATTTGTGATAAACTACAGATGAATTTCGCTATTTTGTATTTGTTTATCTTTTCTACACCGCTAAAATGAAATTTGTCGTAGTAGTATAAATGGTTTAATGTAATTTTACAATTATCAGCATAAAGTCTTAATGAAATTCTTATTAACATTATAATTTTTACACGATTAATAAATTGCTTTGAAATATTATTAGGGAAACTTACCAGATTATATAATAATATAAATGAAACAGAGGAAATACAATAGGGTTTCTCCGGCATTCCAACCCAATAAATCCGGATTGCTAGACAGGAACTCTACCTAGCCTGAGCTAACAGAAAGCCCAAGTGTTGCTGTTCGTCCCTGAAACCATCCTTAACTTTTCAATGCTCGTGTTGGTCAGATAGCTACTAAAACAACCGGACACAAGCCCCCGAAGAAAGATACATAAATATTGTGCGAGGATCACCGAAGTGATGAGGCTTTTTTATACCCTCTACACTATCAACATAAATCGGTGTAATAAGTCTTATTTTACTTTGTAACTAGCAACAGACTGTACATTGAGTAATAAACGGTTGAAAAAAATTTGGGAAAGTGAATGGAACATTTATTAAGGATATATCAGTCAAACCTGCTAATTGCGACCACTTGTCTATTAGCGACCAACCTGCTCATAAAAGACCGCTCTCTGGTCCCCCGCCGTGAAAAATCATGTGTTAAGCGACCTGTGTAATGCGACGCCACCTGCCTAACGCGACCAGCGACCACCCCATTTGGGTCCCCGACGCACATATAAATCTGTGTATAAGCGACCCACAAAGTTAGCGCATAAGCGACCAAGGCATCAAATCGGTCGCCTGTATTCGCTCAAGGCTCCGATTCTGACGTTGTCAATGCATAAAACAAACTTTTAAAATGACAATGAACTTCATACAGACCCCATAATTACCAACACTAAGTGCTATCTGACTCATAAACAAAGAGTATTAATGTCTTTCAGTACCTGATGCTGATACATAAATGTCAGTAGAACATAAGGCTCTTCACCTCAAAAACACAACATAACTTTGACATCTAACAAATATTTTAATCGCAGAAGGGGGGTGTTTCTCACTTCTTTTCAATTATAATCCGCTGCCTACTTGTTTCGACCAAACAATGCATTTTTGAGTTCAGAATTCTACAGAAAAACTACACATGCGCACACGCGTAGGCTGATCTCTCTCATATTTTTTTTTTTTATATGAAAATAAATACATGACACATTTTTCATACATGACACATTTTTCAATTTAATTTCACTTAAAAAGATAACACAAACTTTTAATATAATTTAAAATATAATGCTAATATATAATTTCAATTTGTGTTGTGGTTATGCTAAATGAAACTATGAACAGGTGCGTGTATACAGATGCCAATATTTTACACATGTGCATATAGGCGCAGTATGCAGCAAAATGGCCGCCAACTTGTCTAATGCGACCACCTGTCTACAGCGACCACTTTTCGCCGGTCCCTTGATTGGTCGCTATAGAGAGGTTTGACTGTATAACGGAAATGAGCAAGGGAATCAGACTTCGCCGGGAATCGAACCAGTGATCTAACCTGCGAGAAACACAGTCCGCGGGATTGGTACTTTTCAGAATACACATATGATAGTCAGAAGCTATATAAACCTTCCTCTAAGCCGAATGATCAGATAAGGTGTAAGTGCAAAACTTCAACATAGTCATTAAAATCAATTTACTTCAACTAAATCTGAAATCTAGAAATATTAAGTTGGATTGAGTACAAATAAAGCATAGGCAATACAAAGTAAAACTTATCGTAAAAGTGAAGTACAACATAGCGTATCCAAAGGAGTCGAAATCAATAACTTTAAACCACGCATAGCTTCAACTTACATTAATCCATAATAATTTCACTAAAATATTGTCCCACATTTAGAAAGTTTTAACTGAAATCTAAGGGCCTTTGCCCGAATATTGATAAAGCCGTCATAATGTCATATTTGTCACATGTCACATGCATTTTTTAAAAACAATCCATCAGTATCGTTAGCACGCCTAGTCGAATAGCATGGGATAATCCTTACATGAAAAGAATGGATTGGCAAACTTCCTGACACTTATATCATCCATTCAATCTGAAGAGAACCGTTTACTATTGGTTGCCTTTATACAGGTAAATCCAGATGCCTAGAGCGACTAGCAGTGACGCAGCGATGCCTGTAACAAACACCAAGTTGTTTCTGGCGTTGAGTTCGATCCCGGAGCCAGGGATCCAGAACTTCAGGCTATTGCCTTTCTCCTGATCATTTTGTGCACCTGGGAAGGAAACAAATGTTAAAGTGACTGCTTCGTCGTGATAGGGGGCGCTTTTCAAAAAACCCAACGGGAGGCGCCGTGTTAAAACGTACCCAAACAAATATGGCCTGTCACGAAGGCGACAAATCACATGTTCAGAGTACAAGGAGATGCCTATAAATGTACAATATGGTACATTTTGCAAAACAAATGGTGCTCGGTACTCAGTTATACTTGTTTAGTTGTATTTCATTCCCTTACATTTTAAGTACATTAAAAAAAAAAAAAATTCTTTTAACTTGTTTAAAAGTTGTTTTCAATTAACGCATTTAAAACAGTTGCCCCCATTATTGCAGTTCAGAAGGGTTATCCATCCGTTCTAGTCAAAGATATTCTAGTGGACCATGCTCTATTTATATATATAATATATTTAATATTAAATTAATGAAATGAAATGAAATGAAATGAAATGAAATGAAATGAAATGAAATGAAATGAAATTAAATTAAATTATTGGCAAAAATAATCAGTTCAATATTTATAATTACAGTATGTATTCACAGTTTACATTAATAATAGTACATTTGAAAATAAATATAATATATTTATTTATATACATGTATTATAATCATATCTGTGTTGTTCTTTCAGTAGAGTATACATATTTATAGTGGCTGCGCTATATGAATGTTCATATTATTATTATTATTATTATTATTATTATTATAATTCAAATACAGAGTAGCATTTTCCCCTGATGAATGAGATGCTTTCTATTGTATTTCAATATTTGTTTCAATAAAGGGAAACTGACCAGATAAATGAAAATGAGCACAGAAAATGCGTAGTGTTTTCCCGGGATTAAAGCCAAATACCAGTTTTGGGAAAGTAGCCGAAAACATCTATATTGATCAATATTGTTGAATAAGTATTTAAATAGGGCTTGTGTGGTAAAATCCGAACCTAAGCATCGTTAAATACAGAAATATCCGAAGAAATCCAATACCCGCCCGTGAAATTGTTAAGTCCACCGCCCGTTCGCACCTGTCCGCGCCGCTAGCGCTGGGCTGTAGATATCGACAAGCCCGGGACAAGCCCGTATAGCGAAGACCTCGTGTATTGCACGAGGTTATTTGCACATAGCGTATGGCGATTCCGCTTTGGCGATAGCAATGTACAGTAGATCAATTTTATAATATGCAAATATATCAATTATTAGGCGGTTTCTTGGCCAAATTTTGTATAATCCCATATAAGTAAAATTATATTCTTTCACATGGTTGGTAATAAGAGCGTACATTTAATTGTTTTGTTGGGGGGGGGGGGGGGGGGGGGGGGTGGGGCGTTTCCCACTTCTGTCATTCACATTTAAGACCCGAGACCTCCGGATTGCTAGACAGGTGTTCTACCAACTGAGCTAGAAAACCTTGTGCAACACATAGGGTTCGAAATTCAAAAACAAGTATTCGAAAATGGTCCAATAGGTTTTAAGTTCTTATTACTCTGTATTAAATGATTAAATATGTCACAAACGTTTGTTTACGGTTTGTCATGATGACAGGCACATAACAACCATTTAAAATATATGTCGCTATTTTGTTTTGCATAACTAGGACCGTAGTCACAGGTCTCGATATCTGAGGACGCAATTATGCACATGCATATACACGGTTTGTAAACTATCTCACATACTAGTATATGCACAGGAAGGTGCGTGTATGTCTCGGAAATGCATGTACTATCCCGCCTAATTAAGACGACTCGATAATGTTCTATTGATTTTAAAGAAGTCCCTCTCGAGTTGACTTTGCACACGTGTTAAATCTAATATTTGTACACGTTTTACTAGTTTGTTTTGTTTCTCTCTTGGAATGTCCCAATGTGATTATTCTTTGATTTTATGAATCGCCATGATCGTTCCAAAAATAATGTTGCATTTAAACATATATACACCCGAAAGTGTATGACTTAAAAAGCACTGACTATCAATCACATAACATTGAATGATTGGATATGCAATATCAAACATTATGTTCATGTGTTGTCGATTATATTATTAATTCTGATACAAAGTTGATAAAATAAGATGCTATCAATGTACACTGTCAAGAGAGGTGGTGGTGAGTATGCGTTAAGGGGCCACCACGCAAAGAACAACACAGGCTTATATGTTTTGGTACCATTATTCGATATCAAATAGATGTCCAACACTTTGCAAAAGGGTAGTGCAATTCATTAACAATGCAATTAATCACCAAACCTTACGGAACCAACAGGGCATTTAGTTCAGTAAGTGCCAAACGTTTGCAAGTGCGCCAATCATATACGGGTCATTCTTCGATAAGTGTATAGTTTTGCGTCCCGCAACTTTGGTGTCGCATAGAAAACAAATTAAAGCTTTTTTGTTGTTATCTCTTTGTGTTGAATTACAAGTAAGTAAAAAATCAACTAATACAAAAAAAAGTAAAGTGATAACTCTTATACTTTTTTTAAAATTATTTTTTGTAATGTTCCACCCCCCTCAAACTCGCATGTCCCGATGGCATCATGTAAAAATATCATAATATAGCATTTCAAAAAAGATGCATATTTTTTGTCCTAATATACCTTAATAATTTTAATTTTATGAGTTGACTACGAATACCAAGATTAAATACGCACACATGCAACGATAAAAAAAAAAAAAAAAAAAGGAATCTGTTTTGTGTGTCCCGATATTTTGCGTCATCTCCGTCACGCATTTTGAGTCCGTCATCTACTGTACAAAAATATGCTAAATTTGAGTGATCGTGGTGGCAACATGTCGGGTGACTAGGTAGTAGAAAGAAGAGACACGTTTTTTCCCCGGTCTATAGGTAAGTAACATTGTTTTTTTGATATCTTTGTCAAAAACCAGGTCCGTACCTTTATTAAGCGTCATCTCCGAACGCTTGATATTAGCTAGATAAAGATATTAGATTGAATTTCTAATAATTTGTATGAATGTGCCCGCGGAACAACTATACAACATTATATTCCACATACTAAGAATCTTGCTCTACGATTGGTCAAAAGTTAATCACGTGATGAAATATAGTTTCGCCCATCGTTACACTCTGTAGATATCTTGGGTGAAAGTGCGTTGCACTCACTAGATAAAAAGTATCTACACTCCGCGGTTACATTGAATTGAATACCAATAAGTGGCGCGATAACTCTATGCGCGCGAATTACAAATTTAATTATATTCGTTGTGCATACGGTATACGTAGTACACTGCATACGCTATGCACTGTACATCAGAGGCGTCGATCAGCTGTTCGGAAAACACAATGCATTGGCCGGGGCGAGTATTGTTTGTGAACAATTGCATTGTGTTTTCCGAACAGATCGACGCCCGTGTTGTAGTATCGTACATACACTGTTTGCATGCTCGTTCTGTGTACTCTACTAAAATGGCGGCCACAAGGTTTGAGCTTTTGGATGAGGATGAAATGGACACGTTTTTACTGGAGAGTGAAAGTAAAAATACAAAGCGACAACTTAAGTTCAGCCTGAAAGTGTTCCAAGATTATTGCGATGCTGGAAGCATACATTTTGACCAACTGTCTGACATTGAAATCGCTAGACCAAGTGTTGGGGAGATTTTATGCTGGTGTGAAATCGCGAAATGGTGAGTCATACAGTAAGAAATCTCTACAAGCTTTGCGGTATGGTCTGCAGAGACATTTTTTGAATTTGCGAGACATAGACATTATCAAGGATACCAACTTTGCGAAATCTGGTCGAGTGTTCAAAACTGTTATTCGGAAACTCAAGGAAGAGGGGAAAGCCAATGTAAAACATCATATACCTGTCAGTGAGGCCGACATGAACACGATTCAAGACAGTCTAGACCAGGACTCTCCTTGTGGACTACAACGTAAAGTTTTTATCGACATTATGACCCATTTTGCGAACAGGGGTGAAGAAAATTTGCATGACATGAAGGCTGATGACTTCATTCTGAGTGAACAAAATGGTCGCCGTTATTTCCGCATGATCGACAAAGCTACAAAAAATCACCCTGACGACGACTTGAATAGCCAAGGAGGACGTATGTTCGAAATTCCTGGGAGTAGTAGGTGCCCTGTTGCAACACTTCTGAAATACAAGTCTAAACTAAATCCAGAACTGCCATATCTGTGGCAAAAACCGAAAAAAGCTGCACAAGATGATGGACCATGGTATGACAATGTTCGAGTCGGAATTCACACTCTTGGAACTATGATGAAGACAATCAGCAATGAAGCAGGGTGCTCGACTAAATACACGAATCATTGCTTGAGAGCAATGTCGATCACCACACTTGATCATGCCGGATTTCCATCAAGGGACATAATGTTTGTTTCAGGACATAGGTCTGAAACCAGCATTAAACATTATGCCCAAACGAGCGACCAACAAAAAATGAAGATGAGTGACACAATATCTTCAGCCCTTGGTCTTCAACTTCAAGAAGGACCGTCTGATCACGGACAGCTAGACCAGCAAACTAGTAGGCCTAAGAGTCCTACTCAAACCCCAGGCCCATCAACACATGATGAGTTTGATGAGTTTGATGACTTCTTAGACATTTCAAATAGCCAGGTTGAGCGATTGCTATCAGCTCAAACGGGAAACTCTACGACTGTTTCGCATGAAAACAGAAATGTTCAGGTTCAAAAGTTAAACCAGAACCAAAACCGGAATACAACATTCCATTTCACCAATTGCAACGTTACTATTTATAACTAGACTGCATTTTTTCGTGTGTTGACTTTGAACTGTTTTTTGGAGTTGACATATTTTCGCGTTTTCACTTTTGGAGTTGACTTTTCACCCTGTGTTTTGGAGTTTACATATTTTCGCGTTTTCACTTTTGGAGTTGACTTTTTACCCTTTGAACTGTTGCCGTTGGAGTTTACATTTCGCCGTTGGAATAACATTGTCATTATTGGTAAGTAGATCAAACCTCGTAACAAAGTAACAGTAGACTATACTAATAAGTTTTCACTTTTGGAGTTGACTTTTCACCCTTTGAACTGTTGCCGTTGGAGTTTACATTTCGCCGTTAACTTTGGAACTATATGAAATTTCATGGAATAACATTGTCATTATTGGTAAGTAGATCAAACCTCGTAACAAAGTAACAGTAGACTATACTAATAAGTAATATATCTAGAACTAGAAGAAGTCCGATGTGGAATATAAAGCAAATAATCACCTTTTGGTTTCAGGCGATGGCAAACTATCACTTCCTCGGCGATCTGGATGTAGCTATCTTTCCTCAGCTTCGCTTCGGAAAGATAGCTACATCCAGATCGCCTCGGAAGTGATAGATTGTCTCATCACCTTCACCAACGGTAATTATTTGCTTACTATCGCTTATTTGTATTGCATACATTGCTATAAGCTATCAGCGATTTAAATGTGTCTGAATGTCGAGATGATGATTATCATCTCCGAACGATTGATATTAGCTAGATAAAGATGTTAGATTGAATTTCTAATCATTTGTATGAATGTGCCCACGGAACAACCATACATCACTATCGCCCATTTGTATTAAATACATTGCCATTAGCTATCGGCGCTTTAAATGTGTCTGATAGTCATCTCCGTCACGCGTCATCTCCGTCACGGCTCTTTTGTGACTGAGATGATGAGTTTTAGTTGGATTGTCAACTCAGTTAATTGACACACAATGTTGTTCAAAATTGACAGAAATTCTATGACAAAGCTTAGTTTGCATGAATTTTAGATTATTATATAACATGTGATTATAATGTATTCTTAAACATGTTAAATACACGCTTCAGTCATTTCCGTCACGCTTCAATCATCTCCGTCACGCTGAGTTCAAATGCATACATTTCAACAAAGATTAAACTCTGGTAAAAAATGTTTGTATTGGTATTTTTAGCGATCTATTTACTCGTAATCATGTACCTCTCTTCATCCTAATTCCTTAGAAAATTTCATCACACTGATTGAAAGCAAAACTATTTGGCAAAATTCACTATTCATTCAGCAAGGCATATATAAATGGTGGCTCTAGAGGAAAAAAATCTACAGATGTTAACATATATTACACACACAGAAAGAAAGTGGAGAAACAGTTTTGATTTCAACGACCTCACGATGGTCGAAAATATACACTTATCGAAGAATGACCCATACACGCGTTCGTCTGGATACAATATTATACAAATCGTGCAGGGTTCGGAGTTGAATATACCAGAATAGACACCAATACATTTTGAATTTCTCGAGTGCATTTAATATTGCATCGAGGCCGCAGGAGAAGTGCAATATATTTTCAAAATGTAGAGGTGTGTATTGTGGAATATTTAACGACAAGAAGCATGTACTATATGATTATTTTGAGGAACTGATTTTGTTATCACATTTGATAAACCCAAATTGACCTTGCTGGCTTGCTTACACTGTGAGTGTTCCCTCCAAACATCGTAGGCCCTGTAAGCGCCAGCGCGTGTTACAGATAACTGCGTGCATTGCGCAGACTTCCCATTCAAGAACAAGCGCATCAACACAAATGACGCACTCCAAGGCTATAGCTTCTGTACTCTATAAGACACTAAATAGAATGAATAGTTCCATGATAATGTTAGCACAATCGGTCAAGAAATAAGAAAACTATGGCTCTTTGAAAAGAGACATTTATTTCTACGAGTGACTCAAATTGGCACGAACTCTGGCAAAGTTGCAGCCTAGTTTGGACTGTGGTGAATTTTTTGATCCTTGATCCACTCTTGCTCGCTAGATGGCGACAAACCCCACTAATCTGTCTTACCCATCGATATACACACTGGATATAGAACGCTACACAATGCCGAATGCGCGACGTTGAAGCCGCCACAAATATCTAAAAGTACACTTAAAGGAGGGGGGAAATCCCGGCTTTGATTCAGGTTTATATAGCTTTAAATATGTGCCTTTATTGATATACCACACTCTTTTTTTCAAAGAAATCCTTAAGTTGGGAAAAAAGGTAAGTTTCATGCAACTCTTTTGCTTTATTTCGCATCGGCGTTCCATGCTCCTAAAAAAAGTCATTTATAGCGGAGCAGGAATGTGCGCACGTGTCACCCGATTCATGACATCACATGCAGACCGCAACGCGGAGGAATGTGCATTGTTTACATGCAGAGCCTATGACTTTTACTGAAAATGCTTAAGAATTGCTAAGAAATTAATTGTAGCAGGATGCAGCTACACATCTCAGTGTATATCGTCCATGATATAAACCTGAACAAATGTTTGCAAATATTTAAACAAATGGAAATAATATCTCTGTGTCAACGTGAGTATTGCACTCAGCGTGTACGTCTATGACCGAGCTAAACTGCGATTGCCTGCAGGTGACGCACAAAGATGACGTCATTTTTTGTTCGCCCGGGACTTTACAAGTTGATTTTTTTTATTTTACCGGGTTTTCCCACGAAGAAAATATGTTTGTATTAGTAATCTTCATGAAAATCTACCTTAGATACAGTAAAACCCAATTTTGAGGCAGTTTTCTCGTCACCATACCTTTAATACAAAAGGTGCCCCATTCACCAGCGTAAATCGCTTCACTCGAGTGAATGGAACACCTTTTGTATTAAGAGTACTTTTTACACTGTCGCTGGCTTCATGAAGACGGCGCTGTTGCTATATCCAGTATTTATATCGATGCTCTTACCCTCGTCTTACCCCACTAATGGCTGCCACCCCACACTGAGGGGATTTTTTTTGGTATCCTTTATCCACTCTTGCCCGCTAGATGGCAACAAACCCCACTAGCCAACTAGGGGTAGGGCCGGTTAGTTGGGTTGACGCCATCTAGCGGGCAAGAGCGGACAGGGATAAAATAAATTCCCCATAGTCCAAACTGGACTAGCAAAGTTGTGAAATTTTGTGTACAAAATCTATGGGGAGTACCCCATAGATTTTGTACACAAAATTTCAATTTTGTTAAATGTTCTCAAAATGTATGTTTACCCTTCGTTTGAGCCTAACATATGTTTTGTATAATGTATGTATACATAACATAGTTGGGGGAATAGAAAAGTGTAACTATGAAATAATGTAAGCTTTAAAAATGGGAACATTTGTGTACAAAACATATAGGGAGCAGTCCACACACTTATCATAGTGCGTTGCCAATTAGAGTTATGCATAGGAATAAAGGGACATCTCCAAAGAGCCATAGTTTTCTTGTTTCTTGCCTAAGTATGCTCTAACTTTCAGTAGTCATCAAAAACCCAGGCAGCAGAGTCATTTGTGCTGAGAGTCTGCAACGCGACTTGTAGTCAATTGAAAATGGGCATCAGACAGTTTATCACATGCAACGCAAGTAAAACTGAGGAAATGATCATCAGCAGGAAGGGCATCCAGAATCATGCACCCTCCCCTCTATTTCATGAACAGTGAGCTAAAACCAACAAAGAGCATAACACTTCTTGATGTCATAATCACCAATACTCTGTCATGGTCATGGACTTCCTACATCAGATGTCTTGCCAAGAAGACTGCTAAGAGGATCTACATCCTAGAACGATCTAGAGACCTTCTTCCACGTCAGGCACGCATAGCCATCTACAAGGCCTACATCCGACCACTTATGGAGTATGCCTCGCCAAAATGGAGTGGAGCAGGCAACACTGCACTAAAGCTACTTGATAGGCTGCAGAAGAAGGCACTTCGTCTACTCAAAATCGATGAGCCTGCCGTGGTGGGCATACATCCGCTAGAGCATAGGAGGAGAGTCGCATCACTCTGCACCTTCTATTGCCACTTCTTCTTACAACCATCGACTGAGCTATCAAGAATACTGCCTCATGTCGCTACAAACATACGAGTTACACGATCTACCTCAAATGCTCACCCACATGCTGTGAACATACCAAATTCCAGCACCAACCCTCATCTCTCTTCATATATACTTAGGACAAGTCGCCTTTGGAACTCTCTTCCATCTACTGTATTTCCCAGTGTCCCAAACATGGATGCAATTAAGTCTGCAGTGAATTTATACTTGCTAAACCATTTCTAAAGTTTAATGAAGTGTTTAAATTAATTTTGTTTTTGTAAGATTAGAACATTTGTGATGTGCATTTAAGGCCGCTTTTCATCTTTTAAGATGGCATCATCAGGCCTAGAATGTGTAATAAAAAAATAAAAAGATTATTCCTCCTAATCTCTTCAAGTCTATGAAAGCAACATTCTGCTTGGATTCCATTGTCCTATAAGAATGTGAACATATTAGTGTCATGCTCTTTGCAGCTGTACATGCTGAAAAACATGCTGATTGAACAATTATTTCTGATATCCAGAAAAATTGCAGAAGCCAGGTAAATACAGGCTAACAGTCATAATATTATAAACACGTGTTATAACTTACCACCTGATTGAGTTTCACCGGTTCTGAAAATAAAGAAATAATTAAGAGTTAATTATTAATATAGGTTTTCACGCTCAATTTGTTATTTGTTTCAATCAGATTAATTCAGGGTCATTCAAATTCACGCATTGCCGCGTAATCGTTGGTATCGGTATTTCAATAAGTAAAAGCGAATTCATGCATACGCATAAGCTTTCGTGAATAGACACAGTCTGGAGTTCATTTAAGGACACGCGAATTCGCGAATGTGCAGCCAAATTTCAACTTGGTGCATACAATCTATCGCGGTATGGCCGGTCATGCCTGCTGAGCACGATTGGAGCATTCGATTTCATTTTGTGTCAACCAATTTTTACATTTTGTCATTCATTTTAGAGAACGTAGAATGCTAGCGCACATATACACACACACACACACACACACACACATGCACACACACACACACCCAGTGGCGCTGCAATAACGTTGTGTACATGTGGGGGAGGGGGGGGGGGGGGGGTGGGCACCATTGGGGCCTTTCACTTTCATGAGGGACACATACATTTTTTCAGTCGTCTGTACATAAACATAATACATGTATAATTATTATTCCTGTTTTAATTGTATGTATTTCAAATAACACAGGAAACTGACAACAATAGTGTTTCACATTATATTGCTATCAGAAACATGTTCATAATTGTTCATAATTTTGTTTAAAGGGGGAGTTAAGTTTTGGGTTATAGAGGGCGCTGCACGAAATAATTTTGTTGTGAGATAATGAAAAACTGAGTGAACAATTTCAAACAGCATAACAATTAAATGGCAGAATAAACTTTATTTGATCAAAATCGGTTCAGAACGGCTGAAATATCAATAATTACATCTGATCGGAATAAATTTGGGGCCTAGATTTATTTGATAATTTTTTAAAAATGTAAACAGTGCTTACACTTTTTCAAAAATGTTCAAAAGAGGTGGTTCAATAGTTGTTGATGTTCCCTACTTCATCATTATTTCAACAAAACATCGTATGCATAATTTTGTATGAAAAATGGTTGAAACCAATGCTTTTTTTTTAGAGAGCGCCCTCTTATTTATTATTTATTATTTATTGAAGGAACTACAGCGTCTAGATGGCCTAATATTCATAATTAGGCTCTCTATACGTAATTTTTCCTCAAGAAAAAGAATTGGCAGTCATTCCCATGAAATCAATCAATTTTGGGGTAATTAGTAAATATCTAATTGTCCTGGGAACGCCCCTTTTAAATTGCCAAAATGTGACGTCATCTAAAGAACGGACTAATGAACTAAATTCTGTAGATGACGTAAGCCAATGAATTGTCAATCACATGTCAATCACGCTGCCGATTCTGGACCCTAAATGTGGGTGGGGCGTAAACTGGCTGCTAAGTGAGATTTGGCATCAGAAAATTAGTCTAAAATCACTACTGTGTTTATTTTCATGGAGTTTTTTTCGGCAGACCTATTTTACAAGTCATCAACTATGGAATAAGTGCCAAAGTACATTGTATTCTTTAGTTCCTTTAACGTTTTATTTCAACAGGGTTGCCCTTTCAGTTAAACAGCTGACCTACCAAGGGGCCCTTCATACATTTAAAAACAATACAATGTACAGTTTTGAATACAAACAAAACAATGACAATCAATACAAATGAATTACATATACAAAAATGAAACAATTAAGTAACCAGAGATAACTAACAACTACTTTCATCCAAAAACGAACTAGAAGAAAACAAAGAGACAAACAAACTTAAAGGGATAGTTGAGTTCTTGTAGAGAGAGTACAGTCTTAGTCAAACTTAATTTTAGTAACCAAAACCTGCACCATTATATTACAAACTAATAGTTATAACTCCACCATGCTCAAAAGGAATACAAAACATTACAAACGACTAAGTCAAAAGCCTGTTATCATTCAAAAAGAGATGTTTAAACTAAAGATACCTATAATGTAGATAGCAAGTGCAATGTAATGATTTATCATTTTACTTTTATGCTCATTTCTCGGCTATATGACATTCATTCACCATGGAAATCAATTTTCACACATCACTCATATTAAAAATTCACATTTAATTAACCCTTTGATAGATTTTTACATATATAAACAAAGTTACTAGATCCTTTTGAACAAAATGTGAGTAAAGGTCTAATGATAGAAACATACACAAACACCCCCAATCAATTGACGAACATGAATGTGTATGACTGTGTGTAAAGCAATGAACACATCAGCCCTCTGAAAGTACATTTGTTTACAATGATACAATGTAGTAGTCTAATTATAATAATACAGAGCACCGTTTATCTAGGTGCTTTATTCAGAGGCACATTATTACCCTAGGTCATCAGGTACAGTTCAAACCTGCACAATTACTTGCACACCAATTCAAATCCCAGGGGATTTAGATTACCTTGAATAAATAAAACTAATCTGTATTCTTAGGATTACAACATATTGCATAATGCACAATTAATGCATGGTGATCAATTACAACTGAATATATAATCATTGACAATAGAACCAATGTATTGTGTTAAAAGCAACTCACACATAAAACAAATGTGTGTGTAATAACACATGAAGTGACTTTTGATCTACTGTATTACAAACAATGCTACATGTACATGTAAATCTATTGCTGCAATACACTGTTGGTCATAATGTTGGATTTTTTTTTTTTTAAAGATCAAACTTCATTCCTTTTCCCTATTGTTGCGCCTAATGAACCATTTCAGACTAGAAATAATGATTATATAATATTTCCAAACTACCAATGTACAATAAATGGTTGAATGGGTTTGCATTAATTAATGTAGCCTTTTGTTTTGAGCTTTGAAAGGCAGAACCTTTCATGATGGGCCCCTTTCCCTCTGAAAAGCGTATGTCCAGCAAGTCATCATTATGTGTCATTTCTCAGCGTTGGCTGCAAAACGTTCAACCAAAATTGGCACAGAGGCTCTCTAGGTCATATCCCGTCCAACGCCATTGCCTACCCGCCAAACGATGCTTGTGCTCTACCAGGAAGGGGTGTCAACAAGCAATGTCCACTGATTCGTTGGAACATCGCAGGCTACGATCTGTAAAATCATCATACGTCATCGAGATGAGGGTCAATTAAAGATACGGGAATCTCTAGGACGTCCACAATTTACCACCAGGACAAATGATCGCACATTGCTTAACATGTGCCGTATAAACCGGAAATGCCAAAATGAAGCCTTCGCCGTCTATGAAGGAAACACTATGAAATCGACGCCTTCTGCCAAACTGCAGATCAGAGATCGCTCTAGCATGGTCACCTAGCAAGACAAACTACCAAGTGTCCAGCCCATACCATGCAACCAAGATTTACAGGACGTCCGTGGACTAGGGAGTACAGAAGATCGCCGCCTGGACACTCGTGATATGTCATCTTAATGGGTACGAGCCATACCACCGTTGGGCCGTCACAACCTCAAGTCGTTTTGTGAATACAGACATCTTCCAGCTTCTCGTCACGTAATCGACGAACCCTTTGTTCTCCATCTGTTCGGTCAAGGATGTTATGGCTCGTACCCATTCAGATGACATATCTCTAGTGTCCAGGCGGCAATATTATGGGCTCCCTACTGCCGTCCCATGACAAAAGGAAGCAACTCTGTGGAATGAGTTTCTTAGTAAATGAAGAAAATATGTTTTTCTTTCTGACCTCTCAAACATAAAATCCTAATTCCCAGGTATGACATGTTTTATAATGTACTCAGAGAAGGCATTTCGGGTTGATATGTTTTGATTTGTAAAATCATTGTTTTATGCAAATTAAGCAGCATACTTCCTTTTGTCACAGTATATCTTGAATATTTGCATGCGTCATCCAATGACAAAAGGAAGCAACTCTTGATAATCTAAGAAGTCAGTATTGTGTGAGTACGTGCGTGTGTGTGTTTGTGTGTGTATCCATGTATATGTGTGTATATACGTTTGTGTGTATATTATGTGCAAATATATGTGTATGTATGCGTGTGTGTGAGTGCATGTGAGTATGTGTCAGTGTGTGTATGTGTTAGTGTGTATCTACTCATGTATGTGTTGTATATGTGCGTGTTTGTGTGTGTATGCGTGTGTATATGTGCGTATGTTTGCACGTTTGTATGTCTGTGTGCATATATTTGTGTGTGTTTGCATGCGTATGTGTGTGTGTGCGTACGTGTGTGTGTGCGCGTGTGTGTTATGTGCGTTTGTAAGTGTGTGTGTGCGTGTGTGTTTGTGTGGCTGTGCCGTGTGCGTGTTTCTGTGTGTGAGTGCGTGTGTGTGTAGGTATGTCTGTGTGTTTGCTTGTGGGTGTGTGTGTATGTGTGTTTGTGCGTGTGTGTGTTTGTTTGCGCGTATGTCTGTATGTGTGCGTATATTTGTGTGTGTGTGTGTGTGTGTGTGTGTGTGCGTGTGTGTGTGTGTGTGTGTGTGTGTGTGTGTGTGTGTGTGTGTGTGTGTTTGCATGCGTGTGTTTGTATGTGTGTGTACGTGTATGGTTGTGCATGTGTGTGCGTGTTTGTGTTTGTGTCTGAGTCATTGGCAAAGCCAGCCAGGTAAAACAACATTTCATAAAGTTTATCATTTTCTGCAAAATTCCCCACACAAAAGTCTACATGTGGGACAATAATAAACACACAGCATCAGAACTTGTGCTGTGAAAAAAAAAGAAAACGTTATATTTTGTATTCACAGTCAGCATTTTGATTGATAAATGAAATGGGTTTTAAATGTATATATATACTTCAGTCAAAATACACTAACGTTTCCTTCAGATGTGCAAACAGATTTAGCGAATTTCAGCATTTTCTGTATCAATTCTGGTGCAGTGGTTGACAGACATTCAAGGAGAAAAGTGAGCTGCACTTAGGCGCGCTCTGATTGGCTGATTGGGAGATCAATGCACACATGCCACTTCCATGCTGATAGGTGATTGGCTGATTGAGTTGCTTCCTTTTGTCATTGTTTTATGAGGAAATCTTTAGAGTTGCTTCCTTTTGATATATCTATATTTCGGAAATTAGGGGTCATGTGGCCTCAATTTTTTCACCATCATGTAGAGCATACAAAAAATACCCCAAATCAAGAAAAAAGTCGATTTTGATAAATTCAGAGTTGCTTCCTTTTGTCATGGGACGGCAGCCTAGTCCAGGGACGTCCGGTAAATCTCGGTTGCATGGATTA
Source organism: Echinarachnius parma (assembly GCA_037951105.1). Taxonomy (NCBI): domain Eukaryota; kingdom Metazoa; phylum Echinodermata; class Echinoidea; order Clypeasteroida; family Echinarachniidae; genus Echinarachnius; species Echinarachnius parma. Next base: position 26,625 of record JBAMJV010014454.1, read on the forward strand.
GAGTGGACACTTGGTAGTTTGTCTTGCTCGGTTACCATGTTAGAGGGATCTCTGATCTACAGTTTGGCGAAAAGCGTTGATTCCATAGTGTTTTCTTCATAGACGACGAAGGCTCCATTTTGGCATTTCCGGTTTGTACGGCACAGGTTAAGCAATCTGCGATCAGTTATCCTGGTGGTCAATTGTGAACGTCCTAGAGATTCCCGTAGCTTGAATTGCCCCTCCTCTCGATGACGTCTGAGGATTTTACAGATCCTAACCTACGATGTTTCAACGAAAAAGTGGACATTGCTTGTTGACACCCCTTCCTGGTGGAGCACAAGCATCGTTTGGCGTGTAGGCAACGGCGTTGGATGGAGTATAGCCTAGAGAGCCTATGTGCCAATTTTGGTTGAAAGTTTTAAAGCCAACGCTGAGAAATGACACATAATGATGACTTGGTGGACATACGCTTTGGAGAAGGAAAGGGGCCCATCATGAAAGGTCATGCCTTTCAAAGCTCAAAACAAAAGGCTTGATTAATTAATGCAAACCCATTCAGCCATTCATTGTACATTGGTAGTTTGGAAATATTATATAATCATTATTTTTAGTCTAAAATAGTTTGAAGTTTGACCTAAAAAAAAAAGATACGTTGAGGGCGTAAAGGAAAGCGGACGTTCATTTATCTTGTCTCAGTACGACCAGTTTTTTATCTTTAAATATCACCGTTTGATTTCGACATCCACCTATTTTTCTACAAGATTCTGTTTGTTTATGTGTTTGTGCGTCGATTTGTGAATTTTCCGTGCTTTATTTTTGTGCATTTCGTGACATTTTCAAGGTTATTTAAATGATGATTTCGTATTGGACAATGTCAACTGTTCGCTACTGCACTGAATATGCATGAGTATACCTGTCGTTTTTACTTCTTTATTGATTGTGACTGTGAGATACGTATTACAAGTTAATGACTATGATGATGCAAATAACTTTGGGAATAAATGGCCAAGTCCAAAAAGCTCAAAACTAACTCTTTTAGAGGGACACCCGGAACACCTGAATTCAACTGCAAATTACCAAAGAACATAACTATTAAAAGCATCCATACAGCACTTTTCCACTTGTTTAAAGGGACTTCGTAACATTGTCCAAATCCTCAAAATAAATTTTTCATTCTAGCGGTTCCCTCATACCTTGTTGTATTCGTATTAACAATAAAATCATGGGACAGGTTTCGGTTTTTCAAATTTCCCTTTCGTTACAAAGATATGTACGATCGAAGTATTCAGATAAGAAAAACTCCGGGCGAGTTTTTCTTCTGTGTACAAAGTGAGTGCAGTGAGTTATTGAATATCACTTTGCATTTTCGCTCATTACTTGGCCATGCAATGTCCATTTGACTTGATATGTTCACACAATACCCTGTGGACATATAAGATAATAATAATATACATTGCATCAACCATTCATCACTTTTTGCACATGTCAACAAAGTTACTAGATCCCTTTAAATGTGATATCTACACTGCAGTACTAGATGAGACGGATGTTCTAGTATGTGAATTATGTTCTATATACCCAAACCTGAACCCCGAAATTGCTCGGCATTATACCATCATATACGCGGAAAATAACCCTCACCAAACAATCGAAGAACTCACTGATGATGATGATGATGATGAACAACCTATGAACAATAACAACTCACAACTAGAACTATCAATAAATAGCGAACTTAATCCCATATTATCAACCGACAACACTCCCCGCTCTGAACCTGATCACCCTACACCAACAAACAATCTTTGTTTGTTATGTAACACCAAGTGTAATGAAGCTAGCAGAGTTTGCATGAAATGCAAATGTATCAACAATAGGATCGACCAAATAAACTTGGATTTAAAAGAAGTCAAACATGCCATTGAGGCAATTTTGGACTGCCCAACACAGCATGCCCGAACACCCACACCAACAGCTCCATCCGGCCCACCGCGTCCTCCTCTACAACAGCCAAATCCGCCATATCCGCATCACCAACAACCAGATATGGCGGACCTCTACACGACAACCAGACCAGCTCTTCTACATCCGCCGCATCCGCCTCACCAGCAGCCAAACCCGGCTGCTCCTTTGATCACACGCCCGGTTCCACCTCGCCCACCATTCCAGATGTCTCGCCCGACTGCACCTCACCCACCTCTCCAGATGACTCGCCCGGTTCCACCTCGCCCACCACTCCAGATGACTCGCCCGGCTGCACCTCTCCCACCTCTCCCGATGACTCGCCCGGTTGCACCTTATCCAGCTTTCCCGATGACTCGCCCGGCTGCACCTCATCCACCTCTCCCGATGACTCGCCCGGTTGCACCTCACCCACCTCACCCGATGACTCGACCGATTGCACCTCATCCACCTCCCCAGATGACTCGCCCGGCCCCGCCTCATCCCCCACAGCTACCTCACCATTATCAGTATCCGGCACCAGCTCTCCATCCGCACCAGTATCCGCAATCAAATCAGGCTGTTTACAATCCGATATACAGTCCGATGCCACCCCACCAGTCTACCCCGTACCCTCAATTTTTGAATAGATCGTACGCATCAGTTACCAGAGCCCCTGCTGAATCAGACTACAATCATCAAATACACACTCTTCCAAACACATGCACTTTTTGTGGAGAACCGAACCATAGATCCCATTCATGCAGACATGGCACATACCTCCAGTGCACATATTGTCTTGAATTTGGACATAAAGCAAAAACATGCCCCTTGTACTACCCCTACAATAGTTATTAGCTTGTAGGCCAAGAAGAGAGTGCCACTCTAAAGACTCAGGATAATACGAAAATAAAGACATCAAATGCGATTACTCCAATTGTTAACTGTTCATTGAATTCCTATTCTACAAATTGCCATCTTAGTATAATTACCAATAAAGATACACTTTCACGAGTTGACGCTAAAAAAGAACATAAAAGTAATATTATAGAAACAGGAAACCTTGATACATTATTATCAAATAGGCAGATTCATAATGAATACTCGAAATGTAATAGAACATTATTTCGACAAAATGGCCTTAAAGTAGGTCATTTAAATGTTAGAAGTTTAGTTGATAAAATTGATGAAATTCGCTTATTGTTAAAAAAGATAAAATTTGATGTTCTTTGTTTGTCCGAAACATGGCTTCATAATTTGATAAATGATAATGATTTAAATATTGATGATTATGTTCTTATTCGCAAAGATCGTGTAATGAATTTAAAAAAGAAAAGGGGTGGAGGCGTTTGTATGTATATAGTGAAAACGCTATCTTTCTTAATTAGAACAGATTTAGTATCTGATTCACTTGAGGCTTTATGGATTGATGTATGTTTGAATAAAAATGATATTATAATTTTGTCATGTATATATAGACCCCCCAATATTAATGTATCATATTTTGATGCACTGTTGGATATATTGGAAAAGGTATCACAAGAAAATAAAGATATTGTATTATTAGGGGATTTGAATTATGATTATAAATTGGATGAAAATTTATGTAATAATCCAATTAATATGATTGAAAATTTATTCCTTTTGACACAAATGATATTAAAGCCCACAAGAGTAACGAATAGGACATCAAAATGTTTAGACCATATTTTAACTAGTACACCCAAAAGACATTTGGTGTCCGATGTGGCGAAAATTTCTATTAGTGACCACTATCTTATTTTTACACGCATTGAATATTCTATGAAAAGAAATCAATTGCATAAAGAAGTTATGTTTCGAGATTTTAAAAATTTTAATGAAGATGAGTATTTATTAGACTTAAAGGAAACCCTCCAATGTTTTGATTATGAAAATGATATAAATACTATCGATCAAAAGTGGATAAAGTGGAAATGTATGTTTTTAGAAGTGTGTAATAGACAAGCACCCTTAAAAATGATGCGCTTAAAACAAAGATATTGTCCATGGATAACGAAAGATATAATTAAACTAATTTATAAAAGAGATTATTTGAAAATGAAATATGATAATGATGACTCTTTCAAAGATGAATATATAAAAAATAGAAATTATATTACTAAATTAAGACGAACAAATAAAAAACAGTATACTAAAAATATACTTTATACATGTAAAAATGATAGTAAGAAATTATGGCGTGAACTAAATAAAATTACAGCCAGAAAACGTAAAGATGATTCATTACCGTGTGATCTTACTGGTAATAAATTGAATGAGTTTTTTGTATCAGTTGGAAATGTAAAAATTAATAATACTGAAGATATAATATGGAAAAACCCTGAATGTATACATGAATTTATGTTTGATAGTATAAAAGAAAGTAATGTAAATGATGCATTGGAAAAATTAGGAAATGAAAGTAATGTGGATATACTGAATTGTGATTCTAAATTGCTATGTATAGCTGCTCCTGTCATAACTAAATCATTAACTGTATTATTTGAAGAAAGTCTTAAACTTGGTATTGTCCCAGTAGATTGGAAAATATCAAAGGTAACTCCCATATATAAAGGAAAATGGGACAAAAATGATCCATCAAATTATAGGCCGATTTCCGTAACTAGTCACGTGGTGAAAATTTTAGAAAGAACAGTCCAGAGCCAGTTGTTGCGGTACCTTCGTAATAATGATTTAATTTCGATAGATCAATCTGCATTTTTACCCAATCACTCAACTAATACATGTATACATAGAGCCGTCGATGATTGGCTCGAATCATTTAATGAAAATGAAATGGTTGCGGCTTGTTTTCTTGATATATCGAAATGTTTTGATTCCATTAATCATGAATTGTTGTTAAAAAAATTAGAATATTATGGTATTAAAGGCAATTCATTAAAATGGTTTATTAGTTACTTAAAGGATAGGAGTCAAATAGTTTATTGTCATGGTATGTTATCTAAATCTGAACGTATACTTTATGGCGTACCTCAAGGAAGTGTTCTTGGACCCATATTGTTTCTTTTATTTATTAATGACTTGTCACAATCGGTACAATTATGTTCATGTAATATGTTCGCAGATGATGTAGTGATATATTATGCGGATACAGATATTGATAACTTGGTGAAACATTTTCAAGCTGATTTAAACTTAATTTTTAAATGGTATGAACAAAATAGATTACGACTTAATGTAGATAAGACAAAAGTTATGCTTTTAAGTACACGTTCAACACATCAGTTAAATGTTTATATGGATGACAAGAAAATTGATCAGGTTCATAGCTTTCGGTACTTAGGTGTAGAAATTGATGATAAACTTAAATGGAGTGCTCATGTTCATAACCTTGTTAGATCTATTTCTAGTAAATTATACTCATTGCGTAAAATGTCCCAATTTTTGGATAAAAAGTCTCTATTAATGATGTATAATATGACCATTCAACCTTGTATAGATTATTCGATTACAGTCTGGGGCAATTGTTCACAGAAAAATAAGGATTTATTATATCGCTTACAAAAAAGGGCAGCTAGAATTGTTACATCTAATTATGATTATGAAACTGTAAATGGAAAAGATTTAATTAAAACATTAAAATGGCAATCATTAGGTCAACGAATGAATTATTTTTTAGCAACACTAATGTACAAATCCGTTCATGGAACAGCTCCTACTCACTTATGTAATGCAATTGAAATGGTTTGTGATCGCCACGATATTAATACGAGAGCAGCTAACACTTTGAATATTATACTACCTAAACCGAAAGTACAATGTTATAAAAATAGCCTTATATACTCGGGTGGCATTGTCTGGAACTCGCTGCCTAGTCATTTACAATGTTCGAGGTCTCTTCCCTCTTTTAAACGTTTATATAAACAGCTGTATTTTCACTGATGTATATAATTATGACCAGCCGAACGATAGATAACTGTTTTTAATTATATTGTTTTAAATTGTTGTTTAGTAAATACTCCAACATGTACGTGATCTATCGGACAAAGCAGAACGGGTGGATGAATGTAGCTGTGTTTATTTGTGGTTATGATTCCATTGTGTCATACGGATGAGTGAATGTGCGTGCTTCTCCCATTGTGATGTGTGGCTGTGCGTGTGCCTGCTGTATGGCTGTGAGGTGTTCTGTCATGTCTGTGTTGACATTGTTCTGCTTGACTGATAATCACGTGCTAGCTGGAGTAACCAAAACAATTTATTTCTCTCTTTCGTAAAAATTAGTATATTAATTGTATATATATATAGAAACTTAATTGTGTTTTTATGATTAGAAATAAATTGAAACTATTTTAATACAACTTTGTCCAAAATTTTAATAAAGTATATCTTGAATCTGCTGGTCATATGCTATTTGTACATATTTTTATATTTATATTTATCATATTAATGAATTATTGTTTTATGTATATTGTATGATGTTATATCAGGACCCTGACGAAAAACAGTATTCTTGCTGATCAGGCTATCCTGTATAAATATATTTGAATAAATAAATAAATAAATATTCCAACATTATGACCAACAGTGTATTTATATACAAATATGCCCGATGAAATGTGTATAAAATCCAGAAGAGAGTAGATAATATGTAATACCTGTACAAATTATTTACTAGAGTGGAATAGGATCAATTAAAGTAAAGTTACTGCAGCCAAACCTGTCCATAAAGACCACCATTATGTAACATAAAAGGTGGTCTTTCGATAATGTTTCTATTTTGTGGTTTGAAATAAAGACAACTGTGATACATGTTATAGCATACCAGCTCCATATTGAATGCATGTGTGTGTTTCATGTGTTCGGCCAAGTATGTATGGTACTGGTAGCTTAAATGATCAATGAGGAGAGTACAATTGATATTAATTTTCCCTAAAACAATTTTACAAACTGACCTGCTTTCGAAACTTTTCATCACACAAAAGAAAGCCAAAAGCACTTTAATATCACTTTGCATTTTTCTGTGAGCGACACCATTTTATAAAATTACTTGCATCTTAATTGTGATGCATATTTCTTACATATATGATATTTAAAAACATGTAATGTAACTATAATCGGTGTACTTCTCAAAAGTTTATCGTTCACAAATTATGTACTAATTACGCCAGGTTATTTGAGGTCTTTCTACTGCTTGGGGAGGCTGGGGGAGGGGGGGGGGGGGGGGGGGGGCATTACGCCTCCGGTTTTTTTTAGAATAAGTCAATAATTTAGCTTGTTTTTTTAAATCAATATTTGTTATGAAAATCAATATGGAATAATTCCACCAGTTCTTTAGAATTCAAGAAATAACCAAATATATGTTGTTGTTTTTTTTTTTAACTTTGTTTTCAAAGAAAATGAAAAAATGAAGAACAAATCACTTTCAAAGAGTTTCTGTCCATGCAAAGTTTAACATTGTCTACTCTAGCTGTCTCTCTATACAGGGTGGCCCAAAAAAAACGGAACGGGGCACTTCCCAAAATAGAGTAACAAATGTATTATGTCCATCGGATAGAGCGTCTTTTCAAATGAACAACGATACCAAGAACAGTCAATTTGGTCGTGTAGTTTTTGTTTTAGGGCGCTGTGAGTGACACCATGTCAGGTTCTCTTTTTTGTAAATTTGTATTGAGCCACCGCTTGATGAATTGCACGAACCGCCGTTCATATGCGTTGAGCATAGCGCACTATTGTTAGTGTGCACTCAGCCGTGTGCCGAGAGAATGGGCAAGGTCGCTGAATAGTATTACGGGCAAGGAGTGCGGCATTGACTAGGTCGAAATCGACATAAATCGGCACCTGACATGGTCTCACTCACTGCGTCCTTACACAAAAACGACCTGACCAAAATTACTGTTCTTGGTATCGTTTTTCATTGGAAAGGACACCCTACCTGATGAACATAAACATTGTGGTATTATATTTTGGGAAGTGCCCCGTTCCGTTTTTTTTGGGCCACCCTGTATTGTGAGAGAGCATGGTTCGAGGTAGTTAAAAAAATCAGCAAATGTTTTGACAGTTCTTTCACAATTGTTAACTTCTCACCTGTCTCGACATAATCTGAACTCTTCGCTATTCATTTGTGTGACAAAGCAACTGGCCTTGATAACTATTGCGATAGCTACGGCGCTACACTATTAGCGAATACGTACCATCCCTATGTGATCAAGAATCTAGCTTGCGCGGTCGCTTTAACTGGCCTTGCACTCGGCCTACAAGGATTTATGACATTGAGGCTGTAATTAGTTACCAATATCTGATAATTATCTCATGAATTATTTTTCGTATAGTTAATGATATGTATTGTATCTAGTGTAGTCCCACAAGAGCGCATTAAAAATGTTAAATGAGAAGCATTGATGCCAAAGTAAGAAATTACCGACCTGCGTTACTGATTGGCCACCAAATGGCCCATGTATATTGTGCGGCTGGTTTCTAGCTCCAACTCAGTACGAACACATTAGAGTAACAATTCTGTATGGGGGTGGATAGTATGACGTCATAATATTAAAGGACATCCCATAACAAGGTGGATTTCTCTGACTAGGTTCGAGGTAGACACAGGTGATATGCATTCAAAATTATACAGATTCTGTTCACCACGATAAAACTTATTAATCTGATTATCAATCATCTCTGGATCATCGCTAAAAAACATGTATCCCTTTGAATATCTTGAAATGAAAATATTTGTTTGCAACATTTTGCAAACCACACTGGCAATGATCAAAGAACCGCTAACTTCAATGAGCTTGACAGGTTTCAAGTCTAAAGGTGAAGTATTCTTTTCGTCACGCTTCACCAGAAAGACATCTCCTAAATTGAAATGCAAACGGGAGTTTTAAATGTTTGTCTGCAATTTGCGACGTTATCCTAGAAATCGTGATCGTGTGCGAAGAGGAATATTGAAGATGATCATCCAGGTGGCAGCCTGCAGTGTAGTACTATGCAGAGCGGGGGTTATGTCTCCCAAGATGCATCTTTGAATGGTATTTTATAAAGAACTTGAGTAGTTCGCTGAAGCACCTTCCGTGCAGGTATCCGTGTCAGATTCCGATGTCCACCAAGCCTGTGGAGAGATATGGAATTGCCGTGCCCAGCACAGTGTTAGTCTGAAGCTACGAAGTGCTAAATGAATGTCATCATTATTTTCAGCAAGGCCTTCACTGTATGACTTTTATGTTTCATGATGGGATGAGCATATCTGCAAAAAAGAAATAAAGAATAATAAATTTGTGTTTTAGTTGAGTCCAGATTGAGCTCTATTGGATTACAAATTATAAGATAGTACAATAGATTATCATGGTAGAGGCATTTATTAAGGATGACAAACCCCAACCTTGGCCGTACAAACCAATCAATTTGGAGAAGAGGTTGGGGTGGGGAGGGGGACATTTCGAATTTAGGATTATTTGTTATTCAATTTTTTGTCTCTTCGAAAACGCGCCCACAACTCGGTATGCATGACTGAAAGAACCCATGTTCATGCAATTTGTATAGGCCGCATCGGTTCTACTAGTCATGCATGCCAAGTCGTGGGCACGTCTTTGAAGAGAATGCCCCTTTAACAATTTGTTTGTTGTCCTTTTTTTGTGGCATACATGTACAAAACACAATTATACAAATCAACCCCTTGACTACACGAACCCGGTGGGTTGTGTACAAAGTCAATGGACCATTTCCCTGGAGGTAGATGTCAATATTTCATAACCTTGTACGGAACAGGTTAAATCATTACAATAAATTTGTCTGTAAAGAATAGATAATGAGGGGTTACATTCATACCAAGTTATATTCCATGCAGGTTCAAAACGCTTAAAACCAAATTCATGTACATGTAATACAGTAGATGCGCCACTGTCTGACTGTTGAGAAATTGGGTAAATTGGTGTAAAAGTAACAAATAAGAAACATGTGACCGTACAGACATGAGAATTGACAGGACAGGAATAATTTGTATACTTCTTGCCATTTGTGTTGTAACATCACTTGCGAGCTGATCCTACAATGAACATAAATAAATTGTAACGTTCAATATGATATTAACTTGTCTAAGTTTCAAATTATTTACATTTTCAATACTCACATAAATATGATATTGCTGGCTCACATCAATCTGGCAGCTTTCTGACACAAGAAACTGAGGTAAGCCCATAGACTTGCAGGCGGTGTGAGGAAAGCACAGCTACATGTATATCTTGAAAGGTTGCTTTATGCATGCAGGCCCAACATCCAAGCTGTAGAACAGACCTGCAAAGTTAAAAGGAATAAAGGAGAAACAATCAAATTAATATGCTTTGAGGCCATAAAAGAAATGACTGGAGCACATGGCATTGAATCACAAAGCAGCTATTAGTGTCACCCATTTTACACTTGACAGAAAAGGTATCCCTGCATGCACTACGACATTAAAGCTCCACAGACAAGAAAACTGCCTCAAAATTGTGTTTTACTGTTAGTATCTAAGGTAGATTTTCATGAAGATTACTAATATAAACATATTTTCCTCGTGGGAAAACCCAGTAAAATAAAAAAAATCAACTTGTAAATTCACTTTAGTAACCCACGTAAAACAATCGGGGCGAAGAGAAATGACATCATCTGTGTGACGTCACTTGTAGACAATCGCAGTTTAGATCGGTCATAGACGTACATGCTGAGTGCAATACTCACGTTGACAGAGAGATATTATTTCGATTTTTTTCTCAATATTTGCAAACATTTGTTTAAGTTTATATCATGGACGATCTACACTCAGATGTGTTGCTGCATCCTGCTACAATTTATTTCTTAGGCATTTTCAGTTAAGCCTCAATTTCCAAGCAAACACGAGATTGTTTTACTAGCAAGTCATAGGCTCTGCATGTAAACCATGCACGTTCCTCCGTGTTGCGGTCTTCTCCTTCTTCTTCTTCTTCCTTGGTAGCGATCGCAATCAACTTGTTGATTATTATGTCACTTTGTAGGAGGTTGAAGTTGCACATAGTGGCTCCGTATGTCTCATCTCCTCAATCAGTTGGCCAGACGACGATTAAATTGTAAGTCGACGGCCGAACAAACAAAAAAGGCCAATAAACAAAGACGGCCAAACAAACAAACACACACAATGAAATAATATAAAACGAATTGTATGTTTGTGAGCTACTCCTGGCCAGAGGCTCTTGACACGAAGGTGTCAATGGTGAGAGCCTCCACCGTCTCCTTGGGTAGTCTGTTCCACTGCTTGATGGTCCTTGGTAGGAATGAGTTCTGGTGGTACAGTGTCCGACTTGGTGGCACAACAAATTGCTGGTCATTGCCTCTTCTCTGACGCGCAGGTACTGGTTGGAGTTGCCTGTTGACCGATTCTACGTGGGCAAGACCATGGGTCATCTTGTATAGCATTGCCAGGCGTGCAGTTTTGCGCCGATCTTCAAGCGAAGGCCACTGCAGTTCTTCAAACATTGCTGACACACTGGATGTGTTGTGGTAGCGTCTCATGACGAAGCGCGCCGCACGTCTCTGCACAGCCTCAATCATGTTGATGCAATGCTTGGTGTGAGGATCCCAGACAGTATGGGCATACTCCAGGATTTGTCGGGCATAGGTCTTGTATGCAACCTCCTTGATGGCCCTTGATGACACCTTGAGGTTACGCCTGAGGAAGCCGAGGGTCTTGTTGGCTTTGGAGCATAACGTAGAAATATGATCCGTCCAGGTGAGGTCTGTGCAGATTGTAACACCAAGATATTTAGCACTCTTGACAACTTGGAGTGTGTGACCCTGAAGCTGGTAATCAGGTTGAAGAACATTCCTTCTGCGGGTGACTGGCAATACCACACATTTACCAGGATGGAAGCACATGTCCCATCTTTTCTCCCACTCGGCGAGTCGATCCAGGTTGTGCTGAATGGACTGCTGATCGTCTGCAGTGGTGACTACATCATAGATTGCTATGTCATCCGCGAACAATCTGATGTGTGAGGTGAGGTTGTCAGGAATGTCGTTGATGTATACCAGGAAGAGGCATTGGCCCAAGACACCCCCTGTGGGACTCCAGATTTGACCTCAATGAAGTCTGAGCGTGCCCCGTTGATGACTACGGCTTGCCGTCTGCCGATGAGGAAATCTGAGATCCATCGCTTCAGGCCTCCTTGGATCCCATAGTGGTGGAGTTTGTGGATGAGAAGGGAATGGTTTACCTTGTCAAATGCCTTCGCAAAGTCAAGGACCAGGATGTCGGTCTGTTTTCCGCCTTCCAAGTTGTTGCTCAGCTCATCGGTGAGCTCAAGTAGCTGCGTCTCACAGGAGCGGTTTTTCCGAAATCCATGCTGATGTGGACACAGGATTCGGTTCCGTTCCAAGTGGCCCATGATGGTGCTGGTGATGATGTGCTCCATCACCTTGCAGCAAACACTGGTGAGAGACACCGGGCGGTAGTTGGCAGGGTCGCGTTGCTCGCCCTTCTTGAATACTGGTGTGATGTTAGCCTCCTTCCAGTCAGCAGGCACGACTCCTGTGTCAATGGATGACTTGAAGATGGTGGCAAGAATGGGCTGCCACCTGGATGATCACCGGGCTGGAGATTCTGAAGGAGCTTCTTGATACCGTTGATTGGAAGTTGGACAGCTTCTAAAACTGGGTGGTCTTGAGTTGGCATCTGGCACTTTGCTGTGAACTCTTCTCCGGAGTAAGTCCTGCCCTCGCTAAATGCTGTCCAGAACTGTTGATTCAGGATGTTAGCTTGTTCCTTTGGATCAGAGATGAGACGTTCCTCTACCTTGAGGGGGGCTACTCCAACATTGGATGATTTGAGGTGTTTGATGTATGTCCAGAAGCGCTTGTGGTTACTACATGTACCTTGGCTTGGGTTGGGAACAGGATCTTCGAAGATGGCATTTAGATAGGACCAGTAAGATCGTCGAAGCTGGCGCTGAACCTCTCTGCGTAGATCTTTGTAAGCCTGCTCATACCCCTCCTTCCCCCTCTTCCGCATCTTTTTGTACAATCGGTCTCTCTTCTTGATGAGGCGACGCAAGGCTGGGGTGATCCATGGCTTGTTCTCCTTTTGTCTGGCCTGCTTGTGGGGGATGTGTCTCTTGATTGCATCATGCAGAGCGTTCTTAAATAATAACCACAGTCCCTCTGTTGTTGCGGTGGTGTCGTTCATGGATTGTATGTCTCCGTAGCAGTTAACCATCTCTTGCCTGAGGCCATCCCAGTCGGCCTTCTTGTACAGAGGTATCAGTCGGGGAGGTTGTTTACGTTTCTGCGGGTGGATAGTGATCTCACAGAATACGGCATCGTGATCTGAAAGACCAGGTAGTACGTCAACCCGTGGAATGATGTGGGGAACGTTGGTAACAATCAAATCCAGAGTATTGCCTTTCACGCGTTGGATCCTCTACAAGCTGTTCCATCCCAAGGTCGCTCAGCATATCAATGAAGACATTGTGAAGTCTTGGGCAAGTTGGATTTGGTTTCATCTTCATCTGTTTCCAATCCCAAGATAGGAAGTTCAGGTCACCAGCCACAATGATGTGTGCGTTTGTGATGGAGGATGCCCTGGTCAGCGATGCGATGAAAAGCTCCAAGCTGTTTTCATCAGCAACATCTGGTCTGTAGTAGGCACAAATGTACAACGACTTTCTCCCCTGTATCTTGAGGCGCACCCGTATCAGCTCACAGTCCTCTTGGAGTTCACCAACTCCGGAACAATTGAGTGTAGATCGTACAGCAATGAGTACTCCTCCCCCATGACGATGTCTGTCCTTTCGGAAAACCTTGTATGAGTCTGGAAAGATTTCTGTATCATGAATTGATGAATCAAGCCATTTTTCTGTTGCAACTACTATGTCAGGCTTTGTACTGTCCAGCAGACCAGGATCTCGGCTTTTTTACCAGGGGAAGACTGTAAGTTGATGTTTAGAAGACGAAGAGGACGTCCCTTCCATTTGTCTTGCCGGCTGGCACGTGTTGGTGTTGACCGATGCGCGGGCCTTTCCATGTTTGCCTCTGTTGGTGTTGTGCATCTGGAGGGATCAGGTAGAGAAGAAACACTTCTCCATTCCATTCCATGTAGATCAATATCAGCTTGAGTGTTTGGGTTCCCACATATGGCGCAATACCATGGCTCATCTTCTCCCAGCTCTCCATGTTGTTCGTAGAGTGTGGTATTTATGCTCTGGCAGTGTGTGTGATACCATTGGCCGCAGGTATTGCAGGCTAGACCTTTGTCACTACAGTTTACTGTGCAGTCACAGGTTCCACACAACCATGATGAGTGAGCACTTCCAGATCCATCCACATCAGGATTTACGTCAATACTAGGCCCTGGGTTGGGTTCAGGGGCGTACGAAAGGCTTAATAGAAGTGCTGCTAGGTATAGTAGCACCATATTCTTCTGGTAGAAAACACTGTGAATTTCTGTCATCAGCGACAGCGTCAGCACCCAGCTTGCGCAGGCATCGGCGGTGCAAAATAAATTCTTGATTAGCAACATATCACTACAGCTGTCGTCGCGTTGTTAGGATGCCTAAAGATGAATGTCACTACTCACTGAATGCTAACTGCTAGTACCACCAGTCTGTCTAATCAGTCTAAGCAACAATTTCAAATCCAATGCATGAATGCTACGATCAATAATCATTAAAACTCAGTTCTACTTCATTTCCAGCTTCAAAATCACCTCCAAAAGCTCAAATTCCACGCATTCGAAATACAAGTTAAATGTCTCTTTATTGCTTCAAAAGTCAACAATTATCTATAATTAAAGTCAATGTCATGATCATGACTAAGCAATAAAATCAGTGTCACATTACTCACGCCACCTGCTATGAATGGGACTAGTCTGAATTGTGGGTAGCCATGCGATGTGTCTAATTCCAATACCCTCCAAAAACATGAAAATCATCCAATAGAGCAAACAAAAAGGGGTGTCCTCACAAACAACTTCTTCTTATCAGCAAATAGTAGGAAGAGAACAACCAACATTGGCAAAAGAATGACGAAAAACAACAAATTTCCGAAAAATTATAAGACCACAAAACAAACACAACCACTCTGTGCAACTCCAAACTCCAACTTCTTGTGATGTCATGACCCGGGTGGCACGTGCGCACATTCGCGCTCCGCTATAAATAACTTTTTTCGGAGCATGGAACGCCGATGCGAAAAAAGGCTTACAAATTACATGAAATTTTCCTTTTTTGCCCAACTTAAGGATTTCTTTGAAAAAAAGAGTGTGGTATATCAATATAGGCACATATTTAAAGCTATAAACCTGAATCAAAGCCGGGATTTCACTATACCTTTTATATGGTGTATTCGTGTAGCAAAGCCATACCGGCCAATTTTACATTGCGCAATCCCATACAACCACCGGCTGTCATCGCCTATACCGTTTTTGCATACCGTACAGAATCGCATTGCCGTATTGCATTAGTTTTTCCGCGCAGCATGGCATGCAGTGTGCAAGGGGTGTTCGCGAATTCACTTGTCCTTTGACCCAGATGATAATGGTTACGACCAAAGCAACCGGTATTAAATAGAACAATAGTACCACGTAGTGTGTCATATGAGTAACAGACAAAAGTATTTTACTCATGACAGAACAGGTATGCATACAATTACAACATCAACAGTCATCTGTCATGTCTCACTCTCATGACACAGCTCGTTGCGTTATTTAACTTTTGAATTTACTTTTAGCGCTACGGAAAACATACTTGAAAAATAAAATCTTGTTTGTTTATCTACAGAGTTGGTAATTATCATATGATGCATTGTGGATCACATTAACAACAACTTTTTGCTGATAAACGTCCAAAGGCAAAGTCAAGACAAGAATCAGTGATTGTCTCCTTCTATACCAACACAATACAGTACATACTATGTGGGACTGTGATATAGTTTAATGGGGAAATATAATCGTACAGAAAAGTTCGTGTAAATCACTTACCCATGATTATTGGATCATCCGATCACCATCGTCACTACTGAAATGGCCGTCTTTTATATATCAGCAAATGATCGACACATTTGTTTCACCAGAATATCAACAAATTGTGATATTTCGGCCTCTAGCATCGACTGTTTGCGTTCGTCTAGAATCTCACAATTAACAACTCAATAAGGTGAAGCTAGCGACCAATATAGCAGCCAAACTAACGTAACTAAGCTCAGCAACCAAAATCGTTCATGACGTGTATCAATGGTGAGCGGACAAAGTAATCAAACTGGAAGCAAACGTCCATTGATAGTGTTTAAAATGTTTAAACCGTATTACAGAAATTTGTTCCTTTTACCGTCAATTCCTTAAAAATATATTTAATGTGAAAACGCCGATCTAGCACGCCGTGCATCTGATTCAAAACGGCAAAGCTAAATCAATATTGGGACTGAACCTAAAGTCTGTATAATCTCTAAAACATTAAATGCGTGAATGCAAAATAGAGGCTGCATATTTCTTTAAAAGGCGATTATTTGTAATTTGTTTTTTTGGCTATTTTTATTTGTCCTCAAAACCTCTAAAACGTAAACATCTGGCGAACGGCCAGGCAAAAGCAGCGATCGAATGACGAAGACTCGAAAAAATACAAATTATCAAAATAAGACTTAATCATGCAAAGTTTTGTGCCTCAAATATACTGCTTATACCATTGTATATTAAATCACGTCCCGTAGATTTTGTTCACGGGTAAAAAGGAATATCAAACGCTACGAATGAGGTGAGTCGGTAAAGCATTTCCGAAAATGAAACTATAATAATACAAATCGGCAAAATTTACCCAATTATTGGATCTTTTCTGATAAAAAAAATCGGATATATCTAAACGCATTTTTCTTCCGTCGCTGTGATTTTTTGACGGGAAATCGCGACAATCGAGGGCGAGAAATGGAGAAATAGGGTTACTATTCAAAACGTGACAAGTGAACCTCATTAGTATAGATGGTTATGTTTATGGATATTTCAGCCGTTTCTGAACCGATTTTGATCAAATAAAGTTTATTCTGCCATTTCAATTGTATGCTCTTTCAAATTTGACACTCAGTTTTTCATTATCTCACCAAAAAAAAATTGTGTAGCGCCCTCTCTTCCAAAACTCAACTATCCCTTTAACTATTACTCAAACTGGGAACTGTGAAAGTGTGTAATATATTTACTGCTGAATGTATACAAGGAAATAAATAATGATAATTAGATGCGATCAATTAATGATAATAATTTACATTGCCTTTGAAATGAGGAAGCTGATGTGGTATTTCTAATACAAAGTGGGAGATTACTCCAAATTATCGACCATCAATACTGAAACGAACTTTTTATATATTCTATTCAGCGAAGGGTGGTGCCAGGGTAGGTAAGCATTCTAAATAACGATGTCTGGAATATAAACACGATGAACACAGGATTATGATCTGTCTCATTCTCATCATAATATATTTAATGATTTAATGGAAAGTAAACCTGAGCTAGGAGTCAGATTCAGGCTTTTTAGTTTTAAAAATTAGACGTCTAAAAGGTAAGTACACGTACCAATTTTGCAAGAATTCCAGAAAATAACCAGCCCTCCGTGGTATTGTACATAGGGCTCGATCCAGGCATTTGCTCACTCAATACCCGGGACAATTAAGCAATGATGTCGGACAAGTAAACTTTCACAAATGGTCTAGTTTGGTAGCCCGTTTGGGCAACTAATATTTCTGTGCAATTGGGAGACAAAAGCATATCTCATCTAGAATCGAGCATTATGAAACTACATATCACAATTATGTGTCATGTTATTTCACATTTATATTTTAGGGCAAGTAGTTTTCTGTCTGGGCAAGTAAAATTAAATTTCGCAAATGTATGATTTAGTTCGTGTATATATGTATATTTTGTTTATTTAATTTACTATGTAAAGCGCATAGAGAGTTATTTTGTCTATTATGCGCTATGTAAATATACATTATTATTATTATTATTAGAGACTTGTTAAATATTACAACATTATCGATGCAAAAATAGTCAATACAACATTATCCATATTTACATGTGACCCAGCGAAGCAGAATCCTTTTCATAGAAGAGCGGTTAACATGGTTATTAGAGCGATGGACGGAGAAGTCTATAATGGTACGTTTCTAGGGTGGGTACAATTATTTCCTTATAATTCATAGACCATTCTGTACAACTAAGGTTACATTATTTTATTGTTATGCTATGGTTAGCATGTTTATGCATCAGGATACGGTTGTGTAATTATAATAATGTGTTAAGTTATAATAGTACTGACTCAATACAAACTGTATACAATATAACATTTAAAAAAAACCTTGAACAAATAACTACACGTAAAGTCAAAACATATATAAAATGTCAAAAAATCAGTGCGTCATCTGACGGGGTCATCCCACAATGGAGGCAAGAGGAGCAACACGAAACCCACAAGATAAAATTGTCTTATAAGGATTTTTCTTATTTTTCAGACCCTATCATGAACGATTTTCATTTCAATCTCTTAGATGTTAGTGTTATGTCAATGGAGTTTTGCATATAAAATGTTAACACTAACACATTTTAGCTGTTCAGCAGACGACGCTAAGCACCAGCTACCACCTGACACTGCCGGAAATACGTCAAAAATAGAGGTCAAACCTCTACCACCAACCCATTTCAAGTACCGTTAGTGTTGACTAAATACTTACACTAGCTCAATACCATGTAGGGTATAAAGCTCGATTTGAATCTTGTATGTAGTGGTCATTTATAGGAAAACGGTTATTAGCGTTAGCGATAGGAAAATTCGGTATTATAATAACTCGCTTCGGTCATACAAGATTATATACAATTTTCAAACATTTATGTTTTTTCATAACAAGCTGGATAATAGTAGGTTACTCATTAAAAATGGTGCTTATGGGCACCATTTTAGCTGGAAATGTGTTGATTGCACCTTGATAAAGAGTTCCCATGAGCACCATTTGAAAAGGGTGCTCACGGGCACCAAAAATGGTATCGCTATTGTAGCAAGCTCGGGCACCCTTTAAAGGTGCTGAATAGAACCCTTTTTTCTTAGTGTGTAACTTTGCAACAGTAACCAACACTAAGATATTGAATTACACGTCCCTGACAAGTCCCCAATTCGTTACGATTGGTTTTAACATTCAAAAGACGGCACATAACGCGTATTACAACATCGATGTTACTACATGTGTGCATCAAATTAATTACCTTTCTGGGAGCGAATCCATTCCTTCGTCTTCGGAAGATGTTCTCTCTAAAATGCATTAAAGAGAAAACACTATTTTAAGTGTCAAAGTTACTTCGTAAGATTTTAGAACCACAAAGGAAACTGACTAGGACCAAACAAATACATTCAAATAAACGTTTGAGCAAAGAAAATAAGATATGGGTGAGATGTGTGAATAGTCCTAGTTGCTCCATTTACAATAATGTTATAAACATGATAAATGTGCCTATAATTGTGTACTATTTGATGGCAAGTTATACTTGTAGTTTAATTTCTAAAAGAGAAATATATTTATCGCATGTGTTTTATGTTACTTTATCTCAGGAATGTATTAGTTAACTTCTTAATTGACTGCAACTGAACGCGTTTCCACTTAATATTAACTATCTGCATTATTAGGGAGACATTTGATAAAGCTTCATATCCACCTTTACAATAATACAGAATGTATATGTTGTATTTGTCTTGGGGAAACATACATAAACGTACCAGGGAGTTCCGCTTTGAAGGCAATAGTCCTCCGATCCGATGTGTGTTCCATGTGCAAGTAGACACTGTTGTCAGTCATCGGCTGGTTCAGGTCGAGAGAGAAAACTTCGGTCCGTTTAACAAGATGCTTCAGATTCGGAAGTTGTATTGTCTTTGTTTAGAGAAATGTCAAGGAAATAAAACATTTAGACAAAATAATTTCATCAAAGTGAGAATTCATGTCCAGGGAGCAAACATCCCGTTTTTTAAAATAGCAAACATCGAATATTATAAAAGATTGTTCACTAGGACCTTCTAGGACCAGAACCTAGGTTCACAACCTCGCGATATATCTACTGTAAATCCACAAAACGCGTATAAACAATTTAACCCATAATGTACGTAAATAACGCCTTAAATCTTCGGGGTCCATAAAGGTTTGTCTCTGCTATTTTGACAATAACACTAACAAGCATTATAATATCATCACATTGCTTCAGATCCGGAATTTGGAATTCCACATATGACATCAAATAGTATTTTTGAAAGTTTTTGAAATTATGCAATTGCAAAAAGTATTAAAACAATAAAACACATAACGTATAGTGTATAGTGTATTGTTGGTATCTGATTTTACTAAATCATTATAATACAGGTTAAACATGTTTTATTTCACATCTTGGTAATAAAATTTACATACTGTA
Source organism: Echinarachnius parma (assembly GCA_037951105.1). NCBI lineage: Eukaryota > Metazoa > Echinodermata > Echinoidea > Clypeasteroida > Echinarachniidae > Echinarachnius > Echinarachnius parma. The sequence continues at coordinate 46,957 of JBAMJV010014454.1, forward strand.
GAATACAGAAAATAGAAATAGATTATAGAATACAAATATATTATAGGCCTACATATATAATAAAGTA
>JBAMJV010014455.1:0-26182 GCA_037951105.1 Echinarachnius parma
TGTTCTGTCAGTGTTAGCTAGGCTCTTTAGATGAGGAATGGGGGTGACGGCATCTGAACTATCCCGGTGGCGATGGAGGCATTGTTCTTGTGTCACCATCCAACAAGGAGGAATGGATCTCACGACATGCGCAGGCTTGCCAAGGTAAGTATAATAAAAGGATCGGATGAAACAAAATATATTTTCATATCACAAAAACATGACCAGAACATCACTACATCACTATATCACTATATCAAAAAAAGCGTTACACTTTTGAAAAATCTGTCAAAATTACATTTCGAAATATTTAGAAGATTTGTTCATGTCGATAGATGCCCAATAGTCACATCTATCAAGTGCCACTAACAAAACAAATTTTTGTTCACGGCTGGGCGAACACTGACTGTTTTTGTCCAGAGTGTGAAAAATGACTTGCCCCAAATTGAAAGAAGAGGGAAAATTAAACCAGCAGTCCGAATAAGTACTCCCATTCAAACAAATTGCTCTTTTGCATAAATTTAGGATTATGTTATGATCATGGGCGTACCCAGGGGGGTTCAACCCCCTCCCCCCCCCCCCCCCCCCCCCCCCTTAGACCAACAAATGACTGTTTTGGGGGTTTAATCCTCCCTTTTCAAATTTTAACTGTTCTCATATAAAATGTAGAAAATTTTCCACGACTATCCCCCCCAGCGATCCCCCCCCTCGCTTACAGGATTCTCAACCACTGGGTCTTGGTCTTGGTCTCGAAAATTGTGTACCGGACCTGAAAATGTTGAGAATTATTGGTCTCGGCTGCAAAAGTTGTCTACTACTACCCCCCCCCCCTCCCCCCCCCCCCTCCCGCTTACCGGATTCTTAACCACTGGGATTTGGTCTCGGCCTCGAAAATTGTGGACCGGACCTGGTCTTTAAAATTTTGCAGGTACTTCGTCTCGGCTTCGAAAATTTTCTACGACTAACCCCCCCCCCCCCCCCCCCCCCCCCCGCTGACAGAAATTTTTTTTCTAAAACCACCCCCCCCCTTTTGAAAAATCCTGGGTACGCCACTGGTTACGATAGTCTAGGAATTTTCTGGCAAAGAGCAATTTGTTTGAATGGGAGTACTTATTCGGACTGCTGGTTTAATTGTCCCTCTTCTTTCAATTTGGCGCAAGTCATTTTTCACACTCTGTACAAAAACAGTCAGTGTTCGCCCAAGCGTGAACAAAAAATTGTTTTGTTAGTGGCACTTGATAGATGAGACTACTGGGCATTCATCGACATGAAAAAATCTTCTAAATATTTAAAAATGTAATTTTGACAGATTTGTCCAAAGTGTAACGCTTTTTTTGATACGCTCTGTATAATCATGATAATGCGATTCGTCGTCTTCGTCATCGTGTTATTTATCATCATAACCATCAACATAATCGTGTCATGATATTGATAAATTATGATGATGATCACCATCATCATCATCTCATCATCATCATCATCATCATTAGCAACATCATCAATCATCATCATCATCATCATCATCATCATCATCCTTGACCTTGATCTCCTCCCCCATGCTTTACAATCCCTTCATCTACATAGTCAACATCACCATCTTCATATTTATCACCATCATCATCATCATGCATCATTATCATCATCAATTAAGATCATCATCACCATCATCATTAGAAACATCATCATTCATCATCATTCATCATTCATCATTCATCATGTCATCACATGATCATTATACACCATCGTCATAATTTATCATATCATCATCCCGTAATTACCATCATCATCCTTCTCCTTGACCTCGATCTCCTCCACCCTGCTTAACAGATCCCTTCATCATTATCGTCACCATCATCATCACCATCCTCTTCTTCATCTTCATCACAATCATCATCACCATCCTCATCAACATCATCATCACAATCATCCTCATCATTAACATCATCATCATCATCATCATCATCATCATCATCATCATCATCATCATCATCCTCATCAACATCACCATCACCATCAGCATCCTTCTCGACCTTGACATTTAAAAGTTTGGGGGTAAAAAGTGCAACAGCTCTCTGCATACATGTGCGAGAGTGTGTGTGTGTGTGTGAGAGGTCAGGCATTAACACGGTTGACCGCACCCTGCATACATAAGCCCGTCGGTTGATTATAACACGCGGACTATGCCCGGGGGGGGTCACTCCCAACATGACTGGCTACGCACCCGCATCTAAAATAGCGTCAAAAGGGTATCATTTTCAGCTGAACGGTGTCGTCGACGTTTTGGTTTTCAGCACTCCTTAGAAAATTAACCCTACAAAAAGAGTATTTCAGGTGCACAAGTTTTCGACGTTAGGGTCCATTTCAGAGGTTGATGTTTTCAACTTTAGGGTCCATTTCAGAAGTTGATGGACACGGGTGGGTAGCACTTTTGTACGAGAGTGACCCCCCCCCCCCCCCCCCTCCCCGGGGGCTATGGTTGATGACGCCACTTTTTTGGTCATTTTGGTAGAACCAAACCACAACTGATTGATCGAAAACTTTGAGAGAAAAATGCTTTACAGATCCCTTCACCATCATCATCATCATCATTAGCATCATCATCATCATCATCATCTTTGAACATCATCGATCATCATCATTAATTGAGCTCTAGCTCCCAACCATTCTTCTGTGCAATGTTTTATTACCTGTTATAGTTGTCTTTTTTAATTCATTTGTAAACAGGTTACAGTATTCTAATTCTAAAATTACATATTCTATAATTGTGTATACAGTGACAGAACGTGAAGTGCGTGCAATGTGGAAGACGTTTGAAAAGCTTGGTTGTGATGGCAACGGTGAACTCTCGAGGTCGGCCATCAAATCGATCCAAACCACCCGTCGTCGTGATGATGCAACCTTCCTTCAGAAGGTTTGTTATGCCTCTGCAACGAAGCTTTAGCCAGATGGCATTATTTTGTTCAGGTTGTCCGTACGTCCCGTTCTCGTGATCGCGTTATCTCAAGAACCGATTGATGGATTCTCACCAAACTTACTTCATGTATGTACCTTGGGGTGCCAATGAACTGATTAGATTTGGGGGTCACAGGGGTCATTATGCAAAAATAGCTTGTGGTCGCATTATCTCAAGAACCGATTGACGGATTCTCACAAAACTTGGTTCATGAATGTATCTTCGGGTGCCAATGAACTGATTAGATTTTGGGGTCATGAGGTCATAGGTCACAGGGCTCATTATATATGCAAACAAATCTATTGATCGCGTAATCTCAATTAATTATTATTCAATTCATTAAATTCAATTTTATTCATATAATCATTGTTATATTGCTATAATTGCATTAATTAATTATCATCATTCTACTTAATAATTTTTCTAACGTGTTATGGTTGTGTTTGTTCTTGAAGATCTTGGAGCAGTTTCCCCGGACAGTGAATAGAGGGATATCGTTCCAGACCTACTGCAATGGTATCAGGTGGTTCAGAGATGCAAGCATAGACAATAGAGTTAGAGGTAGGTCACTCATACGTACATGTATTCTACATTACCATACTGTTTCTGTGTCGTTTTATTGTTAAAATAGTCTTTAAAGCAGTTTTTGTCCAACTCTTTACATTAATAGATTTAGAAGTTGCAATTATAATTGCAAGTCAGATCATGTGACTAAATGCGCAAATCCATCTGATTGGTTCAAATGTGCATATTTTCTGACTTACAATTTATTGCAACTCTTCCCACAACGGGGCCTGGTATAATATATTCTTTCACATGGTCGGAGATAAAATATATAATTTAATTTGTTTGTGTGGGTTTTTTTTCCATACTGCTATTTGGCTTTAATCTTGTACATTTGTATGTTATTACATGTATGTATTTGTATGTGCTGTATATATACATTATGTATTAATCATGCACTGTTGTAGATAATCTTAAAGGGACTAAGTAACATTGTCCAAATCCTCAAAATAAATTTTTCATTCTAGCGGTTCCCTCATACCTTGTTGTATTCGTATTAACAATAAAATCATGGGACAGGTTTCGGTTTTTCAAATTTCCCTTTCGTTACAAAGATATGTACGATCGAAGTATTCAGATAAGAAAAACTCAGGGCGAGTTTTTCTTCTGTGTACAAAGTGAGTGCAGTGAGTTATTGAATATCACTTTGCATTTTCGCTCATTACTTGGCCATGCAATGTCCATTTGACTTGATATTTTCACACAATACCCTGTGGACATATGAGATAACAATAATATACATTGCATCAACCATTCATCACTTTTTGCACATGTCAACAAAGTTACTAGATCCCTTTAACTGTGACCTGAGCATCTTGCAATAAGAGAAATAATTGGCAGATTTGGCACATTATACAACTCTTATATTATTAGTATTAATTATCATTTCTATTTGCAGGTGCTTTCAAGGTGTTGAACAATGGGAACCCGCTGGATGAGGCTGTCCTCAGAGGGATCCTGAGAGAGATTTATATTGATAGCAGTGAGGTAATAGTCTGAATCTCTACAACATATCTAATTAATATATAATTCATAAAGTCTATCTCTTTCTTTGAATTTTTGTTCATTGAGTTTTTATTAATTTTATTTTATTTTATTTTTATTTTTGTATTATTATTTTTTTTTTTTTTTTATTATTATTATTATTATTTTTTTTTTTTTTTTTTTTTTTTTTTTTTGTAATATGTATATATATATTTTTTTTGGGGGGGGGGGGGGGGTCAAAATATTGGAGGATTGAGCAGGTGCCCCCACAACCCCAGTGGCTATGGGACTGTGCATCATGTACAAGTTCATTATGTACCTTGAGTTATTCGTGTATCTAACTTATATACAGCCAAAATGTTTAAAGCTGTTTAATTGATCTATGTTTTATTCTTTTTTTTATTGATGCCTGCAGGCGGTCATAAGGAGAACATCGCAGGTTTTCGTGCAGGAAGTTGATGCTAAAGGTCAAGGGTCAATTGATGAGGAAGACTTCGTCTCGTGGGTGCAGAGGATGCCATCCAGTGTGGTGGAAGAGATCATGAGACTGGAAACGATGGCAGTGTCCACCACTCCTGTGCCAAGTGTAAGAAATTTTGTATTGGTCCTTTCCATTGGTATCCAGTAATAAGATAATGAGACTCGGACATTTAGCTATAATGTTTTGTGAATATAGGTCCCAGTTCCAGAAAATTTTGTCAATTAGATTGTACAAATAATACTAATTTAGTAGCTAATTAATATACTTAAAGGAGCACCTGTAAAGTGTCAGATATTGCCCAAAATGACATTTGAGACTTCAAACCTGTACCAAAATCATTGTTAGATATGCCCGAATGATGTGTGAAAGTTTCATTGAAAAAGAACACTGCTTTCCTGGTTAAAAAAGCGAAAAAAAGCGTCGGCTTTTACAACGGACATTTATGAGGTTTATGACCGTTAATTAACGCTTTTGAGCTGAATGATAGATATCGTCATACTAAAGGGGCATTTGAAAAAATCTAACCCTATTTTATTCTTCTCTTACCATAAGCTAAACAACACGGTAGAAGAGAAACGAGGAAGCTCCAAGTAATTTTCGTGGAGTTAGACAATTTTACAGGCCTCACTTTAACATTGATTTAATAAAGTAAAGCAACAAAATAAAATTTTCCCAAAATGAAAAGACATGGATACAAATTTTGACATTGTAAAAATTCTCCTTTAGCGCTCAGATTCATTTCATCGCCCATCTTGCACAATTCTGTGTCACGTCGCGAAAAATGCTAAGAACCGTGATTGGCTGGTGTTAGTCAAGATTCAAGAACCTATTAAAGCTTCATCAAGGAAGTGATAATGGATTAATTGATATAAAGTAAAGCAAATAAACCCAAAGTATTGTGAATTTTTGCAATTCTTCTCCATAGCGCTCTGATTCTGATGATCGCCCGTCTCTCGTGGTCCTGCGTCGCGTTGCCGAGCAGGCCAAGAACCGTGATTGGCTGCTGTTCGTCAACAAGCTAGGCTTCACGGAGGAAGAGATCAAGGATGCTGGCCATTACCTAGGCAACGATAAACAAGATGAGGTTGGTGGTATTCCAAAACTCATTGTACAGGCCTGTAGCCAGGGGAGTGTGTTCGTACGCACCCCCCAAATTCAGAAAGGTCCTCTTTTCAACGGTCTCGGCCCTTGCTTACATTGGTGTCTGTCTCGACTATGAGTGGTCTTGGCCCTTGGCCATGATCAACCCCCGCGCTTACACAACTAAGCCAGTGGTCTTCTGTCTCAGCCACGATCGGTCTCGGGCCACTTTTGTAAATTATACCCCCCCCCCCCCTCCCCACCCCAATGAAAAATCCTGGCTGCGGGCCTGTTGTAAAGCTCTTTTTTGATCAAGATTTAAGTTACCGTAACCCATTTCCTTCAAGATTCTGAAATTCCTATAGACAAGGGGTTAAAGGGATCTAGTAACTTTGTTGACATGTGCAAAAAGTGATGAATGGTTGATGCAATGTATATTATTGTTATCTCATATGTCCACAGGGTATTGTGTGAGAAAAAACTCACTGCACTCACTTTGTACACGGTTTCAAAACTCCATGGGAGTTTTTCTTATCTGAATACTATGATCGTACATATCTTTGTAACGAAAGGGAAATTTGAAAAACCAAAACCTGTCCCATGATTTTATTGTTAATACGAATACAACAATGTATGAGGGAACCGCTAGAATTAAAATTTTATTTTGAGGATTTGGACAATGTTACTATTAAAGTCCCTTTAAACCCAAATGTTTGTTTTGGGAAAATTACGAAAATAATTTTATTGGCCCAAACCAATTGATTAGTAATGTTGAAATAATATAACAAAGGGCTTGTGTGGAACAATCCGAACCTAGTATCGGTAAATTAAGAAATATCAGTTAAAAAATGTTTATTCATGCCACTGACATTGGGCCTAAATTCACCACCAGTTCGGCCTGTTACGCCGGCGTAGCTATACGCACATCATCGTGTCCGGAGCTCACGTGGTTGAAGATTTACCATACGCATATTGCACGCTAATTCTATCAGCGGCTGATAGTTGTAATTTCAAACATTTTATTGCTCAAATATTCAATTTCAACGCAGTTTGTGTCCAAATCTTTACATTAAATTAACAGATAAGTTATGATATATTCATTCACATGGTTGGTGAAAAAAGCCGTATTTTTTCATTTTTTGTGGGTGGGGCGTTTCCCAGTACTGTCATTTGGCTTTAAAAGGATACTTGTAAGGTAATACTGTACATGAATTAACCCATTTAGGAATGATCCTTAAAATTACTCTGACTGGGCTCTGTGAAGAATGCATGTTATATACTATAAAAATCAAACCATACGGGGCACACGGGGGCATGTCCCCCTAATTATTAAAAAAAAATCAAAAATCAAAACATACCAGTAAAATTCTGTGAAAATTTTTAAAAATACATACAGTAGGTAAAGTGTGCCCCCAATAATTGCATTCACCAAATAACTATTAACATATTATTTGTTTAACAGCTTTCCTTTGCCTTTAAATGAATATAACATGAATTCACACAAACAAATTAAAAAAATATATAAAAAAAACATTCCTTTTTTATTTGTCGTCCTCTCCAGCAACTCTTTGAACTCCTGAAGAGGTGGAGGAGCAAGACCGATGCAGTGGTTACCGTGGAAACACTGCGGGATGCTCTGGTGTCCAGCGGCATGGAGGCTGTTGCTAGTAGTTTGCTCGACCCCTGAGCAAATGGTAACTTGCCGATTTGGTCTACAGCCATTTGGTCTACTCCCATTCGGTCTACTAGAAAATTATAAATTTGGGGGCTAATGATTATAATTAGGGATTATGATTAGGGTTAGGGTTAGGTTTTGGGTTAGGGACCGCGTTTGGAGATGGGGCAATCAGGTAGTAGACCAAATGAGTTATAGACCAATTGAGTGTAGACCAAGCGAACATAAAAGGAGCAAATTAGCATTAAATATGGCTGCCGCTGAATAGTGAGGAACTTTATGGGAAAGTTGAAACTGTGAAAGCTATATGGTCTATAACTTTCAAGAAACTTTGAAACTGTGAAAGCTGAATAATGCTTAAATTAGCTTGAGCTTTTGGGTTATTATAGGGATGGTGTGCCTGAGATTGTTATGGAGGCATTTCACCGGTAAAAGGTTTATCATTGGAACTCATATTTATTCTATATTATATAGTGGCTTAAACGTAAATTTGCCACATTTTATTCTTCCTAGGTATGGTCGAGTCTATAAATTGTGCAGCATGAGTATATCCATAACTGTAATTGTTAACCAAGTGTTACTATATATATACATATATCTATGTAGCTAATATAAATCTGTTTGAATTGCCAATAAACAACTCGTGATTAAAATGCTTAGTACTAAACCTGCCAGTGTGCTCTATTTTGGGAAGGTGATTTTTGTTTAATTCAAGTCAATCAGTAAATACTGAAAAGACAACATTTCGTCGCTGACATATATAATTTTTCTGTTGGCCTGTAAATCAAGTTTTTAGCTCACCTGAGCCAAAGGCTCAAGTGAGCTATTGTGATCGCTTTTTGTCCGTCGTCCGTCGTCCGTCGTCCGTCGTCCGTCGTGCGTCGTGCGTCGTGCGTCGTGCGTCGTGCGTCGTCCGTCGTCCGTAAACTTTTTACATTTTCATCTTCTTCTCCAGAACCAATGATCGGATTCCAACCAAACTTGGCAGGAATCATATTTAGGGGTAGAGGAACCAAAGTTGCTAAAATGGTGGGCGTGGCCCCCAGGGGGGCCCTGGGGGAGGGCACCAAATGTAAAAAATATGTAAATTTTAAACATCTTCTTCTCAAGATCCAGAAGTATGACAGACCTGATATTTCATATTTAGATGCCTCTATTGATGAAGAATGAAAGTTGTTCACAAGATTTTTGTGGGTGGTCCCATAAGGGCCCTGTGGGCGTAACAGTTTTTTGGGGGGCCCTACCATAGGAAATATACATTTTCATCTTCTTCTCCAGAATCAATGATTAGAATTCAACCAAACATGGCAGGAATCATCTTTAGGGGTAGAGGAACCAAAGTTGCTAAAATGGTGGGCGTGGCCCCCAGGGGGGCCCTGGAGGAGGGCACCAAGTGTAAAAAATATGTAAATTTTAAAAATCTTCTTCTCAAGATCCAGAAGTATGACAGACCTGATATTTCATATGTAGATGCCTCTATTGATGAAGAATGAAAGTTGTTCACAAGATTTTTGTGGGTGGCCCCACAAGGGCCCTGTGGGCGTAACAGTTTTTTTTGGGGCCCTACCACCTGCAGACCAACTAACAAGCACCTGGTTATCCTTCTCTTGCTCTCAGCCAATCACCATTCTCCCAAATATGCAAATAAATATGCTAATAGGAAACCCAGACACTTGTTTACATCTAGGACCATGTTTTGACCCAAATCTTTCTATTTATAGCATGTGTTTTCATGTTTTGATGTTTTCATGCTTGACCTTGTTAGCAGCTTTCATTGCTAGTACCATTCACACTGCCCAAATAGTTATGATTATTTAGGTTGCAATTCATTATTTTTTTTGTTATTATTTTTATTTATTTTTTTTCGGGGGGGGGGGGGGGGGCGGGGGAGGGGCGGTTTTGTGCGTGAAAATAGTAGTTTGGATTATTTATGAAAATAAGTATGATTCAAATCATCATGTGCAATACACTTTTGGTGTATCTTTTTGCAAGTGGTGTTTGTGTGTGTGAACAGTGTAAATTGTATCAGTTTTCATATCCAACATGCAAAATGCATGCTTACAGTATCTTCAGCACTCGGTCAATGGATGGGTGCGGAATAGTTACATGTAGGTCAAAGTTTGGTCCAGTTGCTCATGTGCATTTTGATTTAAAAATCGTACAATCCAGCAGGTTGTGAGGTGTTTTTTTTTGCCTGTGTGAACATGCAAGAAACATACTTTTTTTAATGACCCAGCACAATTAAATGAATTAAATAACCTTACTTACTGGGATAGTTAGAATCAAACTCTAAAATTAACCAGCCTTTCGGTGGTCTAGTGGTTTCACAGCATTCCATTTGCACACTCAGTTGCATTGTGCTTTTTCGACTGTTAGAGACCAGAGAATAAAATGATGCTATTAAATTAACCCATTGGAATTAAATGAATATAAAATATGCAAAAAAATAATCATGATTTGAAGCAACATGCAATTGTTACTTTTTAGCATGTGTGAATGCCCCTATTGTATCATTGATGTTTTCTAGGTCACATTTTGTTTTTGTTTTATTTTCTTTCTGTTATATGCATTTACTACTTATTCAACAATTCTAGCTTAAATTTTGCACAGAGGTATATACTCCTTTAATTATCTTTAGGGAGGGGATCCAAAGTTGCTAAAATGGTAGATGAAGAATGAAAGTTGTTTGTGCATTTTGGTGTTCCTTCAAAAGATGATCAAATGATCAAATCATACCGAACCTAGCTGTAATCCCATCAAGGACGAGAGCTATTTTAAGGCACAATTGATCATTGTTTTCCTCTACAAATTGGCAACTCCTAAATTTCATCGACGGATCAATGGCATAAAAATAGGTGGAAAATATTAAGTAATAACCATTTAAGACAAATATAGTGACTTTGCCGCAAAGATGCCAATTTGAACACAAATATATCTGTTTCACAAATACATGTATCACAATGTGTTGCCAATTTGAGGATTTTTTCTAAATTATAGTTATTTACACAATAATAAAAATCATTAAAACATAACTAAAGCAGGTAGAGTAACAAAATAGGGCTCTAAAAATAAAGGAATTTATGCTCTTTCTTCCTGTACACCTCACATAACTAGTCTTATTCTTACCTAGCTGCATGGGACCCAAGAATGGCTCGTAGGAAATGTGAAATGAATTTCAAATATTTTCTTCTCCACATCAACAAGTATTACAATCTGGACATTTTGTAACATGTAGGTATCTATATACCCTAAATCTCCGTGTATAAGGCGCACTTTTTTCCGTCGGAAACAAATAGAAAAAGTTGGGGGTGCGCCTTATACACAGGTACAGCAAAAAAAAAAATATATATAAGAGAGGTAAAAAATAGGTAAAAAATTCAAGTTTATTAAGCAAATTACTAATGAATATTCATACATTCATGAGCAGCAGTACTCATTATATATGCAATTATCTAATAATTAACAATTTGTTATAAATTTTTCTCATAATTGAAGATCTTTGTAAGTAAGTGTCCCAAAACAAAATTTCTTTTTTTTAGAAAGTAGGGGGTGCGCCTTATACACAAGTGCGCCGTACACACGGAGATTTACGGTAAATGACAATGCAAGTTGTCATATCGCAGAATGGCCCCATAGGGTCCCTATGTGAGTGGGGTTAATATGCTGAAGTGGTCAGTGGCTGGTGAAATGTGTTAAGCTTTGTCTTATATGTGTGTCTGTCTTTTTTTATGATTCACCCAAACATTATGGTAAATCATAATGTTAGGTACAGGGGATCAAAAGTTATTGATTAAATAGTACATCACATTATAGATTTTGGCATGATTTCAACTGATTTCATATCTTCTGAGGGTGCCAGAGAGAACATGCGCCAGATGTGAATTGATTGACCTCAGGTGAGCGTCGTGCCCCCCTGGGGCTCTTGTTTTAATGTAAATCAGTATTCATTGATCTTGCAGTGCTTTAATGATAATCATCTTTAAAATAAGTATTACATGCATTACATGTAAATGTACAAGCTAATTGTTCCATCTTCTACATTCCTGTATACATACATGTATGTATCAGAGCTGCCAAGTTCCATTTGAGCATTTCAGTATTCTCACACCCAAAAATCAGTATTTTGCTGTCGGAGGAAATCAGTATTTTTCCTTGCGGCAAATATATGTTGAGAAACTTTATATTTTCTTTTATTTGTATGAGTGCAAAACAATCATAGTGAATGAGCATTCCACTAAATATGCAATATGGTGCAGATCGAGCTTCCAACTTCTCAAGAAAAACAAATCATACTGGTAATCCCAAACAATCATATTATTGTTTGCAAAGCCAAATCGCGCAAATATACCCTTTGCAAGCATGTTTACATATAAAAGTTGGTTCTCAGTGTTGATCACACCAGCATTTGTATGAGTTTGTTTTATTTATTTGTGTTATATTTTAAATATGTATCTTTAGAATCAATTTTATTTATTTCTTACAAATCATATTGCCGTATTAACATCAAACAGTCGTACTAAATACGGACAATCCGTACTAGTTGGCAGCTCCGATGTATTAGTAGACCTCTCATGTGTATCGATCTGATGTCGGATACATGTGGTTAATTCAGCAATGGAAATAAGTGCATAAATTAAATATCAATTTCTGTAATTTTTGGTATAAATAAAAGTCTAAAATGTGTATTGCAGTGGCATATGGTGGTGGGACTGATAGGGGTCACGCAAATTGTAGGGGGCACACACTATACGTAATTAAAGTTACTACGCAGTATAGTATGCTAAACTTTTCTTTCTTTCATTTCAATTTCTAACGGCGCATAGAGATTATGTGATATCCGCGTTAGAAATACATTATTATAAATATTATTATATATTTCTCTATTTTATTTCTCTATTTTAAACAGAATTCTCCCCTTCTGTTTTGTATTGTTTTTGACAAATGATAGGGGGTAATGTGCCCCCAAGTCCCCCCCCCCCCCCCCCCCCCAGCTCAGCAATTTAATGTGTACCCAGGGGCATAGCAGTAAGGGGTTTGGGTCAGAATTGTATGATGGGGGGGGGGGGGGGTCCTTGCCCCCTAAAATGGAACAAAAACAATAACAAAATATGGGGCGGGGAGGAAATTAAAGTGTGATTTTCAACTCGGTATTGGCAAAATTCTAAAAGTCTTGTTTTCTTCCATGTCATGCTTCATCTATTCACAGGTTTGATCAGGAAAGAGTGATATTTTGCATAGTAGTTTATAATCATGAAATAAAATTTTTGGGTCAGTACATTTTCCTTTCGGGCCACCAGAAAAGGGGAAGAAATTATTTCACTGCCCGACCGGGCCACTGACAAAAAAGGTAAGTGTGGAGCCCTGCCATAGCGTCACAAGGAAATCTAATCATAGATAATCCTGAAATCGTTCTCATATCAATCAATTGGGGCTCTGAGGGGTGATACATGTACATAACACTTCTGCGGTGAACATACTGAATTAATTTGACATCACATGACTGAGTATAGCCAAACAATATAAACTCATATTTGACCATTGCAGAAAGAGATACGATCGATTGTAAGTTAAAATTAATTGTAAGTCAGATCATGTGTTCTAAATGCACGAATCTGATTGGTTGAAACATGCAAAGTTTCTGACTTACAATCAATTGTATCTTTTTCTGCACCAGGACTTAAGTCAGATAACATTTTTATGTTTAATAGTGTAAATTCAACATTGTTTCCACAAATAATTTAATTTTGTGAGGTTGTTTGTTTTTTTCGTGTAAAATAAGCAAGTGTCAGTGGAAGTTAATTGTGCATTAGCCTCTCTAAAGGCAACTTCTACATATAAACAGTTTTAGAGGATACAAAAGCCTAATGTGCATGTATGAGCTATGCATGATGACAATTAATAATGTATACTTGACATCATGATTTTAATTAATGCAATTGTCTTTGTATCAAAGTAATATAAACAATTAACCATCTTGTGCAATTTTCTATTCAATTTGTTTGTTTTTGCTGTGTTTTCACTGTACCACCTTGGTTGTTTATTTTCTTTTGATTTGAAATACTGCAGCTGCCCTTTTTAAATTAAAGAATATTTAAACTTTGAAACATATTTAAATGTACAGTGTATCCCATTTGCTTGTAATGATTGAATGCGATTTGTATTGTGAATCTTGGTAATAACACAGAAGTATATTCAATATATTAAACTGATCAATGTCAAATCAAACAATGATACTTAGTTGTGTTTCTCTCTCTCTCTCCAGTATTCCTGCAATAAGTCAAAATGTGATCAATTAACTTTATTAGATTTTTCCCAAAGTGATATTTGAGACTTTGATTATAATTATACCAATATCATTCTAAGATTCTTCTGAATTATATTCAGAACCAAAGGATATTCAGCTATTCAGATATATTCAGAGCAAACAAACAATGTTTACCTAGTGAAACAAGTGAAAATTGATACAGGGAAACCCCGTTATAACGAGCTCGCTTATAATGAGGTACTGTTTATAACGAGGAGAATCCTTTGGTCCCGATTGTTCCAATGGCATAATGCTCCACTTATAACGAGCTTCGGTTATAGCGAGATTCCGGTTATAACGAGGTAAAATCGATAGTCCCAACTACCTCGTTATAACGGGGTTTCCCTGTATTAGATTTCATCCCCACTCGTTTTCGCAAAGTATCCTAATTTGAATACATGAACTACATGTATGAAAGATCGCATCTGAATTCAGACTACAATCAAAAAGCCTTCCAGAATGCAGTATATCCAAAATTAGGGAAACATAACCATACAACATGTCCCAAAATTAATTACAACAGGACTTTCTGCAACGATAGCTTTAAAATAGTAGATCAATCAGAATGATATTTCAGGGTATGTCATACCGGTATGAAACTATAACTTATTACCTACATCTTGCAGAAAACCATATTCAATTTGCTTCAGTGGTCATGGAGAATGATGATCTTTTGTCAATCATGTCATGTGTCCATTTTCGTTCATAAAGCATGAACACAATGGACAACACGTCTCCTTACATTACAAAACCTGGAGGGAAGGGACATCTGACATGATTGACAAAAGATCCTCATTCTCCATGACCACTGAAGCAAATCGAATAGGGTTTTCTGCAAGATGTAGGTAATAAGTTATAATTTCATACCCTGAAATATCATTCTGATTGATCTACTATCTTTAAAGTCATCGTTGCAGAAAGTCTCGTCGTAATTAATTTTGGGACATGTTGTATAGCCAAACAACAAGGTACAACTGAAGTGTGAACGGCTCCAAGTTATTTTGTTTTTGGTTGAATCTGACGAGTTAATGGATCACTTTAAAAGGAAATCGAATGCTGGCATTATTGATTACTGTTACTGATAAGTGCACAATTCCTTTCACTTTTATTAGTACATTACACCTTGGATATCCCTATTTATGGAAATGAATCAAATACTGTTCTTTAGACCATGTTAATCTGTTATGACAGATCATTCGGTGCTTCCATATTTTCCAACAGTGCATATGAAACGTCACATTAATTAATGCACTTATTAAAGATTAACAGTAAGCAAAAAATGCCAGCGTTTGGATTCCTTTAATCATCATTCAAGTACATTTCTGATGTTAAAAATCCAGTTTTAAATACACATATCAACACAATGAGGGATTACATGTATTAAGTTTATAATGAACTTGTACAAAAAGTTCTTCATTTATTGCTCAATAATCAAAGGATGACGGTACATGCATGTACATGTTTGTCCAATACCAACATCACATCATCAACACGCAGTTGAACCTGTCCTTAGTAGCGGCCTTCTATCTATATATAGCAGCCAACCTGCCTATAGTGACCACCGAAAGTGACCCCCTGCAGACAAAACAATGTTTAATAGACAACAGGTCTGTCAATTGAGTTCACCTGTCTACAGTGGTGGCTGAACTTGTTCTCCCTTCTGTGGTCACTGTACACAGGTTTGACTATGTACATACATGTACATGTAGTGACATCTGACCATAACTATTTTTAATCATAATTGCTTTGGCCCAAATTTTTAAAAGAGGGACAAATTTTAAGGGGGAAGGGTACTGGATGAAATGTTTAGCTAAAACTTGTATGTTATCATTTCAAACTAAAAGTTAACATTCTATCACCCATTTATGATGCCGTTTTACATTTCAAAAGCAGCTTTTTAACACAAGAGGGCACTATTCAGACATCTGAATCTTTCAACCCCTTTCCGTGAAAAAATTGTACATATCATGTGTTTTCTAAAAATTAACATTCAATAGAGAAATTATCAGAATAAAAGCACTTTGGTGTATTTTCACCAATTTGTCGGATTTATAGATATTACATATCATATTTGTAATATCTCAAATACGTCAACACCCGCAACTTTTAATCAAATTACTTTATTGGTGGATATTTCAGCCGTTTCAGTTAAACAAATGTTTTAATTCCTACAATATATTTTTCTCTACCTCCAAAATTAATCTCTTTTTTTTTTAAACACACTTTTAACCAGAACCTAACTATCCCATTATCCTACATTTTAAGTTATTCAAAATTCCAAAGGTTTAAAGACTTGGAGATCATATTATTTGATGTCATTTTATCACAGCATAGACATAAGTCAACCCACTCTATCTATCACCAAAGCATATAGGTTAAACTTGAACACAATGACCTATACAAATATCACGATAACATCCATTTCACACATATCAGTTGCACTAATGAATCAAACATGTACAGAAGTAAACATATTCATTTTTTGTATATTAAAACAAAATTATGAGAGCCCTTGACGAAGAAATACAAAATCTGCTGTTTGACCATCATAGTACTACTTTTTTATGTTGGTGTCCAA
Source organism: Echinarachnius parma (assembly GCA_037951105.1). NCBI lineage: Eukaryota > Metazoa > Echinodermata > Echinoidea > Clypeasteroida > Echinarachniidae > Echinarachnius > Echinarachnius parma. Next base: position 16,599 of record JBAMJV010014455.1, read on the forward strand.
TTGTTTCATATTAGATTACATGTACTCTGGCAGTAAAAAAAAAAAAAGAAGCCTCATAAAGAAATACTAAATTCAAAGAATTCATACAAACATGAATGAAGAGTTTCAATACAATAAAATTGCAAGCATTTTTTAAGTATACACATTGGCCAGTATTCACAAAGGAGGTTTGTACAAACCCTGGTTCAAACCGCGGTTTACATCTATGGAATGCCAATTGTAAACTGATGGAGAGAGAATGTAAATTCCCTACTTGTTAACAATGTTGATGGTACACATTCTCTCTCCATCAGTTTACAATTGGCATTCCATAGATGTAAACCGCGGTTTGAACCGGGGTTTGTACAAACCTCCTTTGTGAATACGGGCCTATATGTCTGAAACAGTTTAACTTCAAAGACCCACCACAATAATATTACTGAAATTGTACCGACTCTAGCTTAAACATATAACGTGATTAAAAGAAGGCAAAGAAAATGGGATTCCAACGGGATTCGAACCCGAGACCTCCGGATTGCTAGACCGGTGCTCTTCTGACTGAGCTATAGAAAACCCTAGACGGTGCTCGTCCCTGAAACCCCTTAATTCTCATTGCCAAACATATAACTTATACATCTCAAATCGTAATTTCCAACATGACAAAAAGTGACAATAGTATTTTTTGGGGTATTGCAAGCACATTTGCTTTGCAAAATGTGAAATGATATTTCTCAAATGATATGGAAAGAGAAGTAAATCAAGAATACAAAAATTAGAAAATGGACTGCTCGTATTTTCTTGGGAACTAATAGTCACGGATGTTGATTCCACAAACTCACTAGAGATATATACAAAACATATGTTGAGCTTAAACAAAGGGGAAACAAAACAAGTTTTAAAAATTGTAAAAGTGGGAAATTTTGCAGGGTTTGTCCACAAATTTGCCAGTGTGTTGCCAATTTCAGTCACCCATCAAAATAAAGAAATATCTTCACAGTCATATTTGATTGTCTTATTTCTTGACCAATTGTGCACAATAATGTAGAGATTTATTCTCTCCTATTTCTACTCACAAACAATTGTTTTCACTATAAAAACGTTTTGCCCAGGTGTCATTTTCCTTTTACCCATGGCAATATAACAAACATGCATCTAAAAGCATGCAATCTCAAGTTAATTCCTGTTTTCTTGTAAGTAAAATCCAGCAACATTTTTGACATGTACTTCAGAAAGAAACTAAAAAGGATGATAAAAAGATAACAAATACAATAAGGAAAATAACAAAAAGATGCTCATGAATTTACAGTCATAAAGAGAAGAGAAAGTTTAAAAATCATACGGATGTTCATTAAAATTGATTTCAATCAGCTATCTTTTTTGCTGTCTCCTTTCGCTCCATCTCTGCTCTTCGTTTTCTTTTCTCTTTTCTTTGAGGATGAGGGCGATTTTGTTGTTTTCAGTTTTGATGATGAAGGCGGCGATGATGATGGCGATGACGATGATGAGGAGGAGGGTGCCAAGGGAGAGAAGGAGGCGGGGGTTTCTTCTTCAATCTCTCTTTCCTCCGAGTACCACTTCTCGATAAACATCTGAACAGTCAGCAGCCCGACAGCTGCAATCAACCGCACATACTTTTGGAGATTGTCGCCCAACGTCATGTACGAGTGGATCATCGCGAGTTCGGCCGCGATGAGCATGACGAACCCAACGGTCCTCGCCGTTCTGCCGGTCATCGTGAGAAGACCGAAGCCACCGATGATCTCCAGGCTTCCGACCGCGCTACGATACTGACTTGCTTTAAATCTCATGTTGAGGTTTGTCCTAATGGGGGAGACCCTGGCGTAATTGACGAAGTGCTTTTTCTGAAAAGAGAAAAAAATGAAAAATTAGTTGATATGGAATATTACTCTTCCAGACACTTTAATATTGAGCCATTTTACCCACATTCTTATTTAATCTACTGTATCACTAATTGACAATAAAGTCGATTAAATGTTTATTAAGAAAATTCAATGAGTTTCACATTTTTATATTTTATTTACAAAATATATAACACTTTTGCATTGATGACCGAATGAACAGGTCAGATTTGATAACTGTTTGAGGATTTTGTGCAATCTTCTACGAGATTCTGGAAGCGATGAATGTGTATGATAAACGCGTATTGAATCGAGTATTGGTGTGCATGAGTATGTTTGTGGTGCATGGTTTTGAGTGCGCGCTGTATCATAGAGCGCACATGAAATTACTAATAAATATATATTTGTGAATGTTTAGAATGTATTGTGCTGTTGCAGCTTGCAAAAAAGAATAGATTAATAAAATCTTGCTCAGCAACTTTATTTTATGGTTGCCGAGCACAATTAGTCACGTGGAAATAACAACGCTTACAATTTGCAATGCCACAACAATTCTTCTGAAATTATTAGTAATAAAAAATGATAAAATTAAAAATAAAATATAAATTCTAATTAATTTTTGTATTTAAATTTTAAATAATATGAATGCAGCCATAATTGACAACTGAATAAAGATTTAGACTTGTTACACTTACACATGATCTTATTTATAAGGTTTCGAAGAAATTTGTGAGTTTTATCGAGCAAATTCAGCGAGCACGACTTTCTTCTCATTTTATTTTTTGTATTGGCTGCGCTGGTGTGTTGCACACAACACTACATTGTAATGCTGCGCTATACGGGAACAATGTGGGACAGTACAAAAAAAGTTTGTCAAAATTTCACACAAAATTCTTATCTTAAATTCAACAAAATCAATCATGACTGGCCCTAAAAATGATACAAGTGTTATATGAACTTACCAAAATGGTCCAAATTATTCTTCAAATGTCGAAAAAAATGGAAAATCTGCAGTTTTGGAAAATAAAAAGACTGAGAAAATCTCAGTCGTGATCCCTCTCGAAAGTGTTGCTGCTATCTGGATGACTGTCATGTATTTCCCGCAAGCTTCCCACACCACACGTGTTACCGTATCCGAATTCTGACACGGCGTATCCGAATTCTGATACGGCGTATCCGAAATCGGATACGGCGGGCATGCTTGCAGATCGCGAGTTGGCTTGTTTTGGACAATAATAAGCGGCCTCCGCATGTTGCGGGCGGGCTTTCTTTGTTTACGATGGGACATCGAGCAGGAAGAGAAAGAAATGGAACTTATATGACGATTTTTGTAAGTATGACTTATCATTTTGAAAATGAAATTTTGTACAATAAATCATAAAATCAGCTTCAATCTAGGTATGCAATTTTTAACTTTAGATATGCTGATCTTTTCTCTCTGTTTGTAGTTCAAATTGTGTCCCGTAGATTTTTACCACTGTGAGCAGTAAATGGTCCTATCAGGACCATTTACAATACATTGTAGATGTGGTGTGTTGCACGTGTAATGCTGTGCATTCACTATCAACTAACACAGAAAACAACGTGTGGGTCATACGTGTGGGTCATACCACCAAAATTGTAAGAAGAACAATACAATCTACGGTAAAAAGAGGTCTTAAAACGGCTTATATTTACCATTGATAGATGCAAATCTGCGTCCAGCACAGGATACAGTTTACAAACCCCTGCGTATAAGAAGAATACGCCAACAACACCGGACAACATCAGAATCAATTTGGATGCCATGATCGTTCTTGGAGTAGCAATGCTGAGCCTAGCCTTTGTTGTTGTTTTTTGTACTTTTGATATTGCTGTTGTATTTGTTGTTGTTTTTAGTCATTATGTTGTTTTCTAACAAATGTCTCCTTGTCATTGTAACGCTGTGTGGAGGCAGGTCCTGAGATATACTATAAGTTGAAGCCGAGTCTGTCATGTGTAGAGTTGTTCAGTATTAAAACCGAAGAGTAAAACTGTGGTCCGGTGGATAGAAACTCCAAAATAATAAATTACTGACGTGTCTCCCCGAGACCCACGCAGCAGGGACCCCCTCCCTAAATACCCCAATCCCTCGGGCTGGATCCAATAAAAATGATAAACACATAATCAGGCACCACCACCACCATAATCATCATCATCATCATCATCATCATATCATCATCATCGTCATCATCGTCATCATCGTCATCGTAATCATCGTCATCATCGTCATCAAATCGTCATCATCATCCTCATCATCATCATCATCATCATCATCATCATCATCATCATCATCATCATCATTATCATCACCATCATCATCATCATCTGATCATCATCATCATCATCATCATCATCATCATCATCATCATCGTCGATCAGCATCGATCATCGTCAATCATCATCATCATCATCATCATCATCATTATCATCTGTCATCGTCCATCGCCATCATCCATCGCCATCATCCATCGCCGTCGTGGTCATTGTTGTTGTCGTCGTCATCTTCATCATCATCATCAGCAGCAGCAGCAGTAGCAGCAGCTGTGCAGCAGCATCACCATGCACAACCACCATCGGCATCATTTTAGCTCACAAAGTCATGCATTGCCTCCCTTATGTGCTCATGCACGCCCCCTCCCTCATATACATATTTTATCATACAAATTTACAACTCTATATATATTCTTGTTTAACAAATGTTTCCAACTAAAAGTAGCCTACTCTTTTAAACATATTTTTCCTTCTTTTTATAGATAATCATTTATTTACATACGTGAGTAAACTTAAACCATAACTTATTTTGTCTTTCATCTTTACCAGAGTTGCTCTAAAAAAAAAACATTACTAGTAAATACTCACAAAATTTGCATTTATTTGATCTGTTTGTATTTTCAAATTGATTTCAACTTTAACATCATAAACAATATTCATCATCCGTGTAAACATTTTAACAAAATTATAATTCATACTGCACATTTCAGTCAAAAAGGCGTGATGTATGCATGTCTTCCTTACAATAACATGCTTCACATGTGTCTCCGTTACAGATTTTAAATTTTTTTAAAAAATCCCTCGATCATAAACATATGATTACAATGTTTATTATACTAAATGATAATGGCTTGTGAACATATAAAATTGAAACCGGCCCTTTTATGACTCAGGAGACAGAGTCGTTTTCTACGCGTTTTTTTTTTCTCTCAGAATGACAACACCTAAGTTATTACGGTGGCATAGGCGTAGGAGGCAGGGGCTGGGGGGGGGGGGCTGGGGGCTGCAGCCCCCATGGAGTTTTGAAATCGGCCATATTTGGGAAAAAGGCACTCAACATTCAAGGCAAACTCATCATTATCGTATTCGGGCAAATTCATATCATATTATGGCAAAAGCATTATGATATTTAGGTCAAACCATATCGTATCGAGTCGGGCACCGGGCAAAAGCATGTCATGTTTGGGCAAAAGCATGTTATAGTTGTGCAAAATCATGTCATATTTGGGGAAAATCGTATATAAATTATATAATTTTCGGGCGGTTAAATTGTTCAAACCTTTTTTCTTGTTTTGCATGTCAGGTGAAAAGGGAGAAGATAGATAAATTGCTGCACCCCCTCCAGTGGCTGATCGGATAAACAATACAGTAGAAAATCAACCCGCACTCGGCGATGTGCAATTTTATTGTTTCAACTCTCTGAAGAGCATTGTAGCCACTGCGGGTTACATATCAAAGACCCATGCTTTACTAATACTAATCCATCATAACGATCAAGCGACCCATTTTATGCACCTGGGTACATGGAACGTGCCCCCAATTAATTTACGTACACAACTTGTTAATAAATAAAACAATGGTGGAAATAATAATATACGGTACAAAGAGCGTGCCACCCGGCCAGCTGATGGCATCACTTTAGAGCTAATAGAGGGGCGAACTGCTTTCCTGTCATGTCAGAACCTACTTTTCTCAAATAATATCTATTTTGCACTTACGATTGTAATTACTCATACTGTAAATTGTATTTCACCCCCCCCCCCCCCCCCCCCCCCCCCCCGCTACAAAAAAGGGGCGGAGGGACCATACTTACCGAACGTAATGTGGGGACGTTGAATTCTTTTAAAACGCAAGCTGGCGCTATCCAGTTTTGTTTCCACAGAAATACAATATAGAAATGTTTCTGTTCAGGTACTTGAGTTGACCGCTAAATCAGAAGGATTTGTTTAATATCTAGAGACATGTACTTCTTCGTTTGTTTGTTTCATTTGTTTAAATATCATCATCATCATCATCATCATCATCATCATCATCATCATCATCATCATCATCATCATCATCATCATCATCATCATCATCATCATCATCATCATCATCATCATCATCATCATCATCCATCATCATCATCATCATCATCATCATCATCATCATCATCATCATCATCATCATCATCCTCATCATCATCCTCATCATCCTCATCATCCTCGTCATCATCATCACCATCAGCATCCGTTTATACCTTTGTAAATGATACTAAGCCCTAACTTAAGCCCCCACACAAACACAAACAAACAAAAACAAAAGTGGGATTGGGGACCATAGTAAATCTGGGGACGTGAAGTATTTTTAAAACGAAAGCTGGCGCTATCCAGTTTTGTGTCTGTTCAGGTTATTGAAGCAACTGTCCCATATCCGTTTTTTTTTAATTTATTTTTTTAATCTATTAAGACTTATAGATCGTTTTATTTTGTAGGGGTAGTTCAGATTGGTAAAGAGGTCGCTGCATAACATTTTTTTTTGTGAGATAATGAAAAACTGAATGTCAAATTTAAAAGAGCAATCAATTTTCATGACAGAATAAACTTTATTTGATCAAAATCGGTTCAGAAACAACTGAATCAATACATATATCCGTTCGGAATAAATACAGGGCCCCAGATTTATTCAATAATTAATAATATAATTATATCATTTTCAAATGCTCTCATAGTTTTAAAATTTGATTTCAAAATATTGTATTTATATATCGTCTAGCCAGACGATATCTTGACTGTTTTTTTTTTAATACATAAAATGCATGATTATACACTTCTTTAAATAAAATGTCAAAAGAGGTTTTTATAATAGTCGTTGATGATCTATCTATTTAATCATTATTTTAACAAAACATCACATGCACAATTTTTATTAAAAATGGCTGAAACTAATGAGTTTTTAGAGAGCGCCCTCTTGAGTATTAACGGCTCTTTTTTAATGATAACAGGCTTTTTTCTTAGTTGTTTGAAATTTTGTATCCCTTTCTAGCATTGTGGAGTTATAATTATTAGTTTGTATAGTTTTCAGTTACTAAAATTAAGTTTTACCAAAACTGTACTATGTCTTAAAAAAAAAAAAAACATTTCCCTACTAATGCTTTTGTTCTAGATAGTAAAAATGTATTCTCGTTTACATTGTATACAATATTGTTTATTCTTGTATATGTATAATGATTATTCTGATTTAGTGATAGTGTGTTGTTATTTTGGTTTGGACCCCTTTGAAAACAAATCTTATAGCTGACAAAAAGCAATCCATCCCATGAGTGGAGAACAAAATAAAAAAAATTTAAAAAATACATAAAATAAAGTTTCAGGAAGACTCCACAATGACTGTTGTATATGGTGAAAATCGCTCGGACAACATAGCAGTAATTGCTGCAATGTTTGTTAGTTCATGTCACTAGGTATTTTAAATAATGTATTACTATTTATGACTGTGAATACTCTTTCATTATAACTAGCACATAATGAGTCGTACGACTAAAACGAATTGAACTCAATACAAACAGACCATTATTAAAGGGATCTACTAACTTTGTTGGCATGTGCAGAAAGTGATGAATGGTTGGTATAATGTGTATTTTGGTGATCTCTGATATGTCCTCTGGGTATTGTGGGAACATTTCACTTTAAATTGATGTTATATAGCCGAGTAATGAGCCCAAATGCAAAGTGATATGCACTGACTTTGTACACACGACTATGACTATCCAGTGGATAGTTAAAAATCCGAACACTTCAATCGTAAATATCATTTTAACGAAAGGGAAATTCGGAAAACCCAAATATGCTTCTATTGTTAATACGAATACAACTAGGTATGAGGGAATCGCTAGAGTTCCAAGTATAAGCTTTGAGTATTTGGACAATGTTACTGGATCCAAAGGGGTAGTACATTTTTGGTCAAACTGAATTTTAGTAGCCAAAACCTGCACCATAACATTACAAACTAATAGTAATAACACCTCGAAAGGTATAACAAATTACAAACAACTAAGTAAAAAGCATGTTATCATTCAAAAAAGAGCTGTTAAAACACAAAAGGGCGCTCTCTAAAAATGCATTGGTTTACACCATTTTTTAAAAGAAATTGTGCATGACTTTGTGATGTTTTGTTGAAATAATGATTACACAGAGAGATCTTCAACCACTATTTAAAACCTATTTTGTCAAATTTTGAAAAAGTGTACGCATTTTTTTCTTCTTTTTCTTAAATCATCGAACAAACCTGCAGTTGGGGCCCCATATCCGATCGGATATATTTATTGATATTTCAGCTGTTTCTGAACCGATTTTGATCAAATAAAGTTTATTCTGTCATTAAAATTGCATGCTCTTTCAAATTTGACAATCAGTTTTTCATTAAATCACAAACAAAATATTTCTTGAAGCGCCCTCTATACCAAAACTGAACTACCCTTTTTAACAAAGGAAATAATGTTCAACTAAAGTTTAGTATTTTTTAGCAGTCACACGTATGTACCCCTAATAATTTGACAAAAATAGAATTTATAATTATTTATTACCATTTATGTTTTCAAAACATAAATGGTAACAATACAAAAACAACTGATACAGTCTTAACTCAAAACAAAGATCGTGCACTTTCACGACTCCCCGGGGAGCATACGTACGGTATGCTAAGTTTCACCATACAGACCAGGTACTTATTGACACTCATTTGGTGGAGACAGCAATGTGGTCAGATTAAGTGCACTGATAGAGAGGGAAATTTAAGAAGTGGGACTTATTAGTGGGACTCGAACCCGCGACCCACGCATTTAAAGGCGAGAACACAAGTCCATTACACCACGACGCTTCCACATGAGAGGCATAGTGAGAGGATGAGAAGTCTTGATGGGGGGGGGGGGGGGGGGGGGGGCATACAGTTGTCTCCCCTGCCCCCTGTATAGATTCGGCGCTTACGCTTAAACATGGGTGGCTATGTGGACTATGAACGTTGTTGTTGCTGTTGCTGTTGTTGTTGTTGTTGTTGTTGTTGTTGTTGTTGTTGTTGTTGTTGTTGTTGTTGTTGTTGTTGTTGTTGTTGTTGTTGTTGTTGTTGTTGTAGTTGTTATTTTATAAGTTTGGCGTTCAGTCAAATTGAATATTTACACCATAATATAGTTTACTTTATTTTGTATAATCAATCGTTTTAATGGAGTTCCTGATGCCTGTCCATCACTCAAATTAGACCTAACCGTGCATCATCTGGTCAGTCCGGCACAGTACATCGTGCATACTTCTATGGAAGCAGGAGACCGTCATAAACATGGATATACGTCGTGTAGTAATTCTAATTACTACACGACGTAAATAATTACGTCGTGTAGTAATTGGAATTACTACACGACGTATATCCGTGTTTTTGATGGTCTCATGCTTCCATATACTTCTCAGCTCGGTGACAGACCAG
>JBAMJV010014456.1:0-48343 GCA_037951105.1 Echinarachnius parma
CACAGAAAATAAAATCTTATGCTACAAGCTTCTATGTTTGATGTCCACTACATTCATTCTAAAAACAAAACATAAATGCAAGCTACCTTTTTCCATTCACTTTTTCAATCAAAATAATAATTACATTTCATACTACATTAATTCTAAAAACAAAACATAAATGCAGCTATGTTTTTTCCTTCATATTTTCAATTAAAATGCTAATGCTATTTGATAAGTAGCCTAAATTACTTACAACATACAAACTAATCACTAGTTTAAATAATCAAATCAAAACACTCTTAGTGTTTGTCATTCCCTGATATTACAGTTTACACATAAGTATTTACAATCTCTGCAGGATAGGAAATATATGGGGGCCGAGGGCAATTTTGCCCACTAATTTTCAAAATAGCCCCCTAAATTCAGTAGGTAGCCCCTTAAATTACCATAGGGTATTATGTTAAATATTTTGTAATATCCATCAGATTGAAAAATTAGCCCCCTAAAGTAAAAAATTAATTCCTGCATTGAATCTCTGCATAGCATCTCTGCCTCCTGTCTAAAGTTATTTTAGCAATTTCTTTGCCAAGAGTTACATTCAACTCACTTGCTAATTCATTCATTCTTTTCAGATTAATTTCTTAAACTCCAAATCGAAATTCAAATATGTTCACCTTAAATTTCAAAGGATATATGAATGGAAACAAATTAACAAATATTTTCTTTCACATTTCAGTTGTATGAGTAAGTTAGTAGACTATACTTTTAAAAATCTTTTTACAGCTTATTATTTCATGAAAACTACGCATAACAAATTGTTAGGAAGTTTTGTCGAACTCCACCACACAGGACAAGTAATATAAACCCATCTTGCTTGTTCCAAAATGTATTGGTATGGGGAGGGGTAATTCATTGGTCCTCGTGAATTAATTTAGAGAACAGTCAAACCTGTGAAACAAACTGGGCTCTGTAAACAGGTGACCTCTATAGAAAGGTTCCATAACATTAATTTTCTCTGCAAGGGATCACTTTTGGTGGCCACTATACCCAGGTTGGCTACTAAAGACAGGTGGCCACTAAAACAGGTTTGACCATTTCTGCCTTTTAGCAACAAGTTGTTGTGATGGACGTGTTGGAAATTGTTTGAACTCCACAGCAAAGAACGCAAGAGATTTATGGTCCAAAATCCCTTTATTGGGGAGGGGAGGGGAGGGGGTTAGAATATCAGTATCTGCTTCGCAACAAGCAATTAAGACGGACACATTCATGTTCTCGGTAGGTCTAGCCGATGGAAAGAATGAGTGATGTACTCCCATTCTGATTTCTCTATAATTCCTTTGTTGGGAAGGGGATGGTGGTAATTCATTGGTCCTTGTGACTTCATCTACAGCATTCACCTAGCAACAAGCCGTTGTGATGGATGCATTCGTGTTCTGGGTAGGTCTAGACTTCTGCCAATGGAAAGAATGAGTGATGTACTCCCATTCTAATTTCTCTATAATTCCTTTATTGGGGAGGGGATGGTGGTAATTCATTGGTCCTTGTGACTTCATCTACAACATTCGTCTAGCAACAGGCAGTTGTGATGGACGTGTTCATGGTCTGGGTAGGTCCAGACTTCTGCCGATGGAAAGAACTAGTGATGTACTCCTATTCTGCTTGTTCTGTTAATCCTTTATTCGGGAGGGGAGGATGGTAATTCCTATGTTCTTTTGACTTTACATACATCATTCGTCTAGCAACAGGCGGTTGTGATGGAGGTGTTCGTGGTCTGCGTCGGTCCAGACTTCTGCATGACCTGCAACATCTGTTGGCAGCTCTGCATGCCCCGGCGGTCCCCGACCTTCTCCAGCGATCGCACAGCATCATTGAGCAGGCTCTTACGCTCCACTTGGTCCGAGGGCATGGCGGAGTAGAGATAGCAGCTCTTGACCAGCAGGGTCTGGGCTAGGTCATGCTCTGTCGGGCTGGCCGGCTCCTCGTCTGAATCTGTGGAGAAGCAAAATTAGAAACCCAATTAGCTAAAGCCACTCAAAATGGCACTTCTTAGGTTGGTGATGAAATATGCAAGGCAACACATCAAGAACACTTAACTTTTCATAATCATATGAAAACTTGATATTCCAAAGGTCTCAATAATTCTATGTCAGATGTATGTGCTCATATTTTTCCTGAATGGAAGTCTCCATATTCATCACATTTAAACTTGCCTCATAAAGAAATATTGTCAGCTTTGTTGACTATCAGCATTACAATTTAAAATCTAAGTACCGTAATATGATTTTTGCTCAACAACCACCAAAATATTAAAGTCATATTGCACCAACATGGTTAGAGGTCACTTTGTCCACACCCATTTGATCTACTTCTCATTAGGTATATACTAAATTATACCAAAAATTGCTTTTAATCCCAAATTGACCCCAAACCGTAACTCCTAACCCTAATCATCATGCCTTTAGGAACCTAGTTGGCTACAAAGTACAAAATTTGGGGATTTAGAATCGCAAGGTGCCTCAGAACACTACAATCGATTTTAGCATCCATTTTGTAATGATTTAAGTACAGATAGTGAATCATACCCTCGTTAACTCTATTCTGAATATGATTAAAGGGATAGTTGTGTTTTGTTTTAGAGGGCGCTACACAAAATAATATTTTTGTGAGATAATGAAAAACTGAGTGTCAAATTAAAAAAAAAATTCAAAAAAAAATGACAGAATACACTTTATTTGATCAAAATCGGTTCAGAAATGGCTGAAATATCCATAAACATAACCGTTTGTAATAATTATGGGGCCCCACAATTATTTGATAATTTTGAACCAACCGTTACATTTTTTTTTTTTTTAATGCTTCCTCTTTTCAAAAATTTACAAAAGAGGTTTTTAAGTAGTTGTTGATTATCTTTCTATCTAATCACTATTTCAACAAAACATCACAAGCACAATATTTTATTTTAAATGGTTGAAGCCGACGAGTGTTTAGAAAATGCCTTTGAGTTTTAATGCCTCTTTTTGAATGATAACATGCTTTTTACTTAGTCATTTGTAATTTTTGTATTCCTTTCGAGCATGGTGGAGTTATAACTATTAGTTTGTAATGTAATGGTGCAGGTTTTATTTACTAAAATTCAGTTTGACCAAAACTGTACTCTCTTTACCAGACCTCAACTATCCCTTTAAGACGAAATGAATATAGACCAAGCGGCAAATTACTATTTACACGTACCTTTATGCTTTGAATCAGTGACTCTCTTCCTCAGATTCCTATCCAGGAGGACCTGCGTGCGGACAGGGTTGGCACCGGCCATCAGACGTCCCACGGCCTCGTACAGCGTGACCTTTGCACCCACATGGGGCAGGTCGCTGGCAAGCTTGCGCAGGGACGTCAGATCCTGCTGGAAGGCAGTCAGCTCTCCCCGGGAGGCCGGGGTGTTGGTTGGGGCGGAGGAGGCCTGGGTGTTGCACCCCTGTCGACGCTGCCAGATGGCCCAGCGGGTCGATAGGAGCCAGTCGATGATCAGAAGCTGAACAAGCTGTACGGGAAAAGAGAGGAAAAAAGAGATAGGATTAATTAATAAGAGAGTGGTGAATTACAAGACATGTACATAAATTAGCATGATCAAGTAGCAATTACAAATATTTGATCCAATCGAATCTGTGTGAAAAATGAATTCAAGATTGAGTAAAACTAACACAAAATTTCAAGTAACAATCAGAGAGACATGCATTCCCACAAATATTTAATATTTTTTGTAATTTTTGTTTACCCTAGTTATATCAGTAGTTTAGGGTCTGTTTACAACTGATCATTTTTTTAGATTCTGTGCCATTATTCATCATCCTAACTACAATGAAACTCAGTATGAGAACTCTTCAACAAGTGTTATTTCCAAACACTCTAGTTGATAGCAGTCTAGTCTTGCTTTACTAGCTGATGGCAATAATGATGGAAAGTAAACGAAGGGAATGAAGTTGTTAACCGAGTGTCAAGACTTTATTTATTTTCTAATATTTATGGAGCACCCTTCCTCATGTCCAGCTGGTGATGACTGTCCATCGATGGGTGCCTTGCCTCCATGTTGCACTGTGATCACACTGCATCGTCTTTGCACAAAAAGTCACATGCAATGCAACAACAATGCACCATGGCTGCAAGACAGTTTGCTGCTCAGAGCTCAACATCTTTGGAAAAGTCTCTGTAAACTCTGGAACGCACTCTACGTTTCTGCTGAACTGATTTAACTATTTTTATCCCAGAGACCGATTGGGTGTAGTCTGCTTTTGTCTTAATATACACATCCTCCAAACAATACACCATGGCTTCAAGACAGTTGGCTGTATGCTGCTAAACATCATCTGATTTAGGGTTTACACAAATAAATCAAACATCACAGACACATCAACTTACTGCTCAAAGTAAAGTGTCTTGCCAAGTAGTACTCTAGTGTCAATATCTAGTCAAAATTGTTTTATTATATGAAATAACATATGACTCGGTGTGAAAGTGCAAACTGCAAACATACCACGACAGACTCCATATTCTGTTCCGATGGGAGAGCATCCATGCTGTGCACCAGATTGTCGCTGGCCATGTCACACATCCTCAAACAGTCCTCGGGAGTATCGTTCTGTCCCATGGTCAGGAAGATCTGACGCGCCTTCAGGGCTTGCTGGGCAGCAAGGGAGAAGCTGAGAGAAGAAAAATAAACAACATTTTTACATTCTAGTAACAGACAAATAGTTTTTAAGTGGTGTTTTTTGGGGCCTATTTTTGCAATATTTATTGGTTCAGACGCCAGCCTAGCTCAATACGCACTCGGAACAAATATTTTAAAATAGTTTTCTGAAAATAATTGTTTCAATACCAGAGTGAGTATTCAAAAGTTTTCCAAAATATGTGTCAATACCAGTGTGAGCATACAAAGTCATCTTTTAAGTTTATGCAGGTGTCATTTGTATGACACACCTCTTGACCCCTGGGTGCGTCATAAGTGCATCATCAGTGCGTCATGGATGCATCCATGATGCACCTTTGACGCACCTTTCCCGGGGGTCAAGAGGTGCGTCATACAAATGACACTTGCATTATTCAAATCAAAGTCTCAAGACATTTCTATGTATTTTAAAATATAATTTTTCTTCTTTTTAATCTTTTTTTTTACATGTCATTTACCTTTCTCTTTCCAGTTCTGCTGGCAAGCTGTCGATGCATGAGAAGTAAGCCTCAGCCTTCTCCTCCTCTCCCTTCTGCCAGTAGGCAGCCACAAAGAGCAGGTTGGCCCACCAGCGGGCAAGCGGGTCGTATTCTATTGGAATAGACACATAGATATTCGTGAACCAATTATCAAAGGCTATAGATTCAAGATTGTCAGGCAAGATTTAGATTAGAGATTGTCTGATGGCAAGCTGTCGATGCATGAGAAGTAAGCCTCAGCCTTCTCATCCTCTCCCTTCTGCCAGTAGGCAGCCACAAAGAGCAGGTTGGCCCACCAACGAGCAAGCGGGTCGTATTATATTGGAATAGACAACATGGATATTAGTTGGCTTTAGATTAAAATGAAGACTTGATTAATACATGAAACTGTTCATTTGTTCAACAGAGTACTGTTGAAAGTGTACAGAATTCAGTATGGCACTTTGTCAGTACTCCTGAAGTATTTGGTCAGTTTTAAAGTATACATCAGTTGCCAGAAAACACAATTTTTGCAATTTGGCAACTATTTGCTAATGCTGCAGGAAGATTTTCAGTATTTTTGCTTGTAGAAAAATTCTTTACTGCGAGTCATTCTCATCAAAATGAAATATCAATTCAGGCACATAATTGATACCAATAAGCTTTTAAAATTAGCACATTAACATATTAATCTTTAACACATTAATATTACCATTTAGTTTTTGCTTTAAGTGCATCCTTACCATCCCTGGCGTGCAGGTTTGAGCAGACGTCCACGTTCTGCTGGTAGTAGTTGGTAGCTTCCTCTAGGGAGGTGCTCATGTGGTTCAGGAGAAGCATGTAATCCTGGTCATCACCATCACTACAAGAGAGGTTGACAAATAATGTTGGTGATTATTTTACTCGACATTGTCAGTCGGCTGTCACAATCTGTAATCCTGGATATTATATAAATTTACAAATATACAAAATTATATAATTTCATGCCTTTGTTAATTAAATTACAAGGCTCTATACAGATGATCGCACACATATAAAGTTCAATGTGTACTGTTCTTATAGTTGCAGAACAATCACACGGAATAGCAAAGAGGATGCGTACACTGGTGGAATTAGGACAGGCTGAACATGTACTGTTCTTATTGTTGCAGAACAATCACAAGGAATAGCAAAGCGGATGCATATATAGGTGGAATCGGGACAGGCAGGTTGTCAGGCTGGGTCAACCATAACTACGTTGAATAATTTAGCACAGCTCTGTCTTTATGAATACCAACAGGCCCAGAAAGCATTTAAATGTTCCTTTGTTACGCCAGCTAGGGTGAGCAGTCTTTTATGAATACAGGCCCAGAGCCCCCTTTGCAGAAAGAGTTGCAATCGATTGTAAAGTTGCAATTGATTGCAAGTCAGATCATTTGAGCACATGCCCAAATCTGATTGGGTCAAATGTGCATATTTTCTGACTTGTAATTAATTGCAACTTTACAATTGATCGCAAATCTTTCTGACAGGTGGATTTAATATACAGATGGTTGCTAGGGTAGGAGTAATTGTCCCAAGAAATGTCTCACCTCTTTCCCTTCTTCTGAGCCTCCTCCTTGTCCTCTCCCTTCTGGGTGAGGATTCCCTGGAGGATGTTCTGGATCATCATCTCTCTCTGGTGTTGGGACACCACAACCAGCGGGTTACCTGCAGAACAAGAACATGAGACAAGCTAATTATTCATTGATTCATTAAAATTTTTGTTTGAATTAACAAATTAAAATAAAATCAATACAAAAATGAGGAGAAAATCCTTTAAAAGACAAAGAAATACATGGGGTATGCCCGGCAATCAGTCTGAACATGCTCGACACTGAAGGCATTCAGGGAAAAATTTGAGGCCTTGTTGATACATTCCTTCTCTTAGACAGTGTTAATACATTACAAGGTAACGATAAACTATAATTAGCAATGCAATTAAACTTACTCTTCTCAGACATAGAGGTAAAGAGAGACTTTTTCCCCTGTGAAGTTGGGATGCACATGTGAACCTGGAAGTGTCAGTGACTGGAAGCGTCCAGGGTCCGATTAAAAAACCTTGGTACTAACGTTCTTACTCCTAGAAAGTGCCGGTCCATGGTAAATGTAAATTATGAATAGAAATGCAATGCGACTCACTCTTCTCAGAAGCAGAGGTGAAGAGACTTTGTCCCTGTGAGGCGGTTGGGATGCACATGTCCACCTTGAAGCGCCTCTGGCGGAAGGCATTCAGGGTCCAGGTCAGCACAGGAGGGGCTGGGTTCTTGGACTTGGACAGCAGACGACGCACACGGTAGAACACGGGGGTCTGCAGAGAGAAAAAAACCCAATAATATAAGTATAAAATTTGATGAGGAGCACATAAGTTACCCATCATCATTCACGATTCCCTACGGGTCCTCCAATTAACCACACCTGTGGAAAGATGCATATCATGGAATCATCTTGGCTTGCAGAAAGTTACTTTCTACTCGACTACCGAAAAAGCAATGGGTTCGCATGCCCAAAGCAGGTTCTTAATTTTGTCTCTTTATGAGACTAAAAACATAAATGATACATTCATGGGATCATTTTGAATATTTTTGGAATTGGTGACAAAGCAAATAGAAAGATGTGACATTCATATAGCCTCTAAACTTTTTGTTTGTATGTCGTTTTGATTAAAAGCAAGTCAAGGCAAAAAAAATAAAGCGGTATTTGTATTACTTCACTTGGTACAAGCTGCTTCTGGAACATTGTTCAGTAAATTAAGCTAGCATATTGATCCATATATATAAGAACTCTGTTTCTAATGATTGTGTTTTTTTTTTTGCATAATGACTATTTTTGTATATTTTGTTTAAAACAAAATTTGAATTGAATACACAAATTGGAAAATAATTCCCAATAGTATTTTGTTGACTTACAGCTAGCCACTGCAGATTCCTTGAGAAGCGTGTCTTAATGAGGACACCAACGGTCGCATAGATCTCAGCTAGCTCGGCCCGGCCCATGGCGCTCCTAGCCCTCTCAGCATGGTTGATGCTACAGAGTCCCATGTAGAATGCTCTGGGCACACCAATTGAGAAATTGGCTGTGGACAAAAGAAAAACAATGTGGATAATAGTTAACATTTTGAGGCAAGGCTGGACATTAAGGACACCAATCAAAATCACTAACAATGAACATTCCAGGAAACATACATTCATTGAGACCTTATGTTTTGTTCCTGTAACTAATAATTTTACATATATTTCAAAGTAACATGAATGGCTATTTTTGAATGTTTTTTACCTGTCAACAAAAATTCCTATCATAAGCCAATGAGTAGGCAGCTCTTCCATTTCTTTTAACTGAATGACTCCCCTGCAGCCCTCATATTGTAAAACCAGTTAAAAGACACGAGCTTTGCTATTGTTGATGGGTTCTTACCCAGGGCTTGACACTAGAACTTGCCCGCTTGCCCAAGGCAAGCAGAAATTAAAGTTGGGCAAGTAAAATGTAATAAATTATCTAGTTTAGTTGGCATGGTAATCATATTCAACTACAGGAGAACAGTTGAATTCCTTATGTATAAATCTCATCTAGTTTCAAGCAAGATTGTTGCCAGGCAAATCAAGCTATCTTGCAAGATTAATTCTTTTGTTTTGCTTTTTTTCTTCAGGTAAGTACATTTTCTGTTTGGGCAACTAAAAATGTGAACATTCATGAATTTACTTGCACGAACGGGCAAGTAGAATATATAAGTTAGTGTGGAGCTTGGTTTACCAGTCAAGAACAGCTGCAGTATCTTGTGGTACGTGAGGGCGATATCCCGAGCAGACGACTGGGCGGCGGGGTACTTTCCCTCCCCTTTGTCCTCTTTGCTATGGGGGGACCGCGCCCCCGGACCACGCCCCTTGAAGAGGATGGAGAGGGGCAGACAGATGAGGTTCCAGATGAAGGAGGCGTAGTACTCCAGGTTGGTCAGGGGGTGGCTACGCCCCAGGGGGGCGAAGCAACGGAACAGCTGGTTGAGGGCCTGTGCAATGTTACCCTGTGGAAGACAAAAGTTTTTTAAATTTATATATACTGGCAGTTTGGTAATTAGATATTTCACATTCTAGTGGGCCGAAAACTTCAATCTGGTTGCCCCAAACTAAGAAAGACATTAACAAATTATGTTATATACCAGTTCAGGCCAGTGGAATTTAGAATCAGCAATTTTGGTGGCCCGAAGCAAATTTTTAGTAGCCAAAGGCCAGCTGATCTGTGCTTATTTTAAGCATCGAAACATGTGACCTACCTTTGCTATCTCCTGCTCAGCCTGCGTCCGGTAACGCCAGAAGGCCGTAGTGTTGAGGGAGCCGCTCTTGGTCATCTTATCCCCGTAGAGGAAGGTCAAGAGAATGGTAGCAATGACCGTTCCGTTGACTAGCCAGATCAGTAGAGTTGGTATGAGATGCCAGATCAGGGAGAACCCTCCTTCCGATTCAACTGTTGATGGATTGGAAATATGAACTTCATTAGATGTGGCAATGAAACGTGTAAACCGCGATAATTATATAAAATTTAATTAAATTCTGTTGGTTTAAATCATAGTACAAATAACAAATAGAAATTACAATACTATAATTAATCATACAAATGATTTTGGACCCCATGGAAGCAGAAGCTTTTAAATTGGGGCCCATTTACAAAGAGGCTACTTTAAAGAACTTGATTTTTTTCTCCAAAAGGTAGCTGTTCTCTTTCAAATAATTACATTAATGATAAACAAGAAATAATATTTTTTGTTCAACTAAGTCACTTACCTCCCATGAGTTTCCTGCCTCCACCACCACCTCCCATCCCGGCATCATTCCCGGAGAAGCCTCCGATGACGAAGCTCTCGAACCCCTTGTTGATGAGGAAGCCGAAGGGGTTGAAGGCCAGGATGGAGAACATGAAGACGCAGAGCACCAGCCTCGTCCGGTCCAGCAGCCCCACGTGGGCTCCGACGGCGGTTGCCGAGACGATGTTGCCGCTATGATGCATGGGGCTCTCCGGGGAGAGCGGGGAGTCGACGGGGGAGGAGTAGGGGGACGGGGGCTCGCTGCCCGAATCGTAGCTGTGGCCGTCTGGGGAGCCGGTGTAGGAGGAGGGCGGGGTGAGTGGGTCCTTCACATCTGGCACTGAGGGAAAAAAACAGAGAGAAATGGTTTAGTCCATGTGACCGTTATCAATTCAACTAAATTGTTTTGTACATGTGTTTCTTAATTTGGTTAGTCAATGATATTTATGTGTTGGTTATCTATGGAAATTGGAAGAAGCAGAATTATTTAACTTTGGTTAATCAATGATATTTACTTTCTAATTATCTAAGGAAATTGGAAGACTAATAGTGAATGCTCACTTAAATTTGATTTAATTTAACCAACCCATAGCAAATGTTTCAAAACATTGAAATTATTCTGTCCAGGCATGCTCACTGGAAAGTTCAAGAAAACTATGATTACGATTATAATCATAATTAAAAATTAAAAAAATTTACCCAGGGTATCCTGCTTTTTGCACTGTACTCACAGAGGGCCATGCGATTCATTGCAGTTATCTCATTTCTTTTACGTAGCTAACACTGCGGCATAACATTAGATTGTTTTCAATAAACTACAAATATGAGAACAAATTTCTTCAAGACCTACATGGTAGTGGAGTGCCTGTGTATTTGCAGAGTTCTTCCTTGAGGGTCCTGTTCTCTATCTTCAGTGTCTGACACATCTTCTTGAGTCCCAACAGGTGGTCTATGGCCTTCTGGAGGGTGCGTGACTTGGACACCTGGGGAGAAACGGAAAAAGATAGTAACAGAGATTTAGATTCAGATATCATATTTTGTTACATTGTACTTTGTATGAAATGCCGAATAAATAATAATAATAATAATTGTAATATTTCAGAACAACATTAGTTCAAATATGGTTTCCTTGGGAGCCCTGTCTCTTGCTTCAGTGTCTGGCACATCTTCTGGAGTCCCAGCAGGTGGTCTACAGCCTTCTAAAAATGCGCTTTGAACATCAAATTCTACTTGCACAACTGGGCAAAATCGCATAATGTTCAGACTTGTTATTGTTTTGTTTTTTGTTTTTGTTTTCTTTTTTGCTTGTTTTTTTTGGGGGGGGGGAGGAGAGGGGCACATATGTCTTGTTTCGGGTAAGCAAAATTTGATGTTCGTCTCAATTTGATTTGCCCGACTGGGCCACCAGGGGGAAAAAAAAAAAATTTCTGATATTGTCTACTGTACCTTCTTATCCTCCTTGAAGAGCATACACCTAAGGTCTTCAATCCTGCCGTTGATGCTGCGCCGATACCGCTGCTCGATGGCGTTGTGCGCCTTGCGCTTCTCCGGCTTCTTCACCATGAACAGTCCACCCCCGTTAGGGGACGCCGACATCGGCGCGATGGGAATCTTGGTAGACGTGGTGGTCGTCGACTCTCTCATTTCCCTCGTCTGCATGGTGGTGGTCGTAGTCGCCATTGTGGATCCAACGATGGCCACGTTGCCATGCTGAGATGTCTGGATCACCAACTGTAACAATAATAATAATTTTGTAATAAACAAAATTGTAATAATCAAAATAAGAAGAATTAAAATAGTTTTGTTGACCCAGGGTAGCCCCTTGCATTGCTCTCCCAGGGGGCCACTGCATCTAATATTATTACCTCAATCATCGGATACACACCAACAATGATCTAGCACTTGCATGCACTCTCTCCACTCGCTGAGGAGCATTCCGGCCAGTGCTACTGAAGGAAGTGCACACATGCTTTACAAATCCCCCGAGTTCCTACTGTCAAGGTCGAAAACAAGAAGCTTGCAAGTTATTCGGGATATCTACCGTACTGACCGGCGGAATCGCCACAGCCGCGTAAACGCCGCATGCCGACTTTGAGCATTGAAATTGAAAAAAAAAAGTGGGAGAAAAGTGCGCTAGGGAAACTGGCGACAAAAAAAAGCGGGAATAACGGCCGAAAACCAGAAAATCGGCGGGGAAAATTTGCCAAATTTAAGCAGGGAATCGGCGGCGCGTAAAATTTCTCGCAATCGCGCTATTTAACTGCCATGCACACTGTATGCAAGCTACGAGTTACGATGTACCATATCGATCAAAATGTCCGAACCGAACTCTAACGGTACCTACCCCTACTGTACTACACTGTACTACAGAGAACCCTGTACTACTGTGCAATGCAATGTATCCATAACGCACGTAGATCGATGGCAGGCAAGCGCGGCGCTGGCAGTGGTATTTTTTTCGTAACTTCGAAGTTAAAAACGTATCGGATTTAGCAAATATCAGCAAAAAAGGTGAGAAACTATTCTAGGCCAGGGTAAACGTAGACAATTTGGCTTTATAATGTTTTTATCATGCAATACAATACAGTGCAATACAACAAATAGTCCCACACCTGCTAAAATATGTTGTTTTGAGGCCGGTGAAAAGTGAAAATTTGACTTTCGCCGCGTACGCGCCGCACCCCAACTTTGCGGGGTTTTTTCAAGGAAAAAGTATGCGGCGATTACGCCGGTCAGTACGGTAATCATGTAAGGAATAAGACTGCTTTATCACAAGCTGTGCTCTATAGAAAAGGTGTG
The DNA here is from genome assembly GCA_037951105.1 of Echinarachnius parma. Classification (NCBI taxonomy): domain Eukaryota; kingdom Metazoa; phylum Echinodermata; class Echinoidea; order Clypeasteroida; family Echinarachniidae; genus Echinarachnius; species Echinarachnius parma. The sequence goes on from JBAMJV010014456.1 coordinate 12,773, forward strand.
TGAAATGTTAAAAAAAAAAAAATCATCTTTTCTATTTCCTTCTTTTAAGAGATAATCTTTGCCACTTGTTCAAATCTGTACTTTACGTTAACATGATATGATTACTTGTTACCTTATTAAACCTTTCATATGGATCAAAACTTCACAAATGAAATTGTTCACTGAAAAATAACAACTCTCGTCTTACCTGAGGGACAGTGGTGACCACTGGTTTGACCGGCTCTTGTTTGATCACCTGGACTTTGGGGAGTACTGTGTTGTGGACTGTCACCGGTACAGAGACAGGAGCAACGGTGACAGGGGCCAGAACCTTCTGCTGTACAGGTGTTGGTTGTGGCAGAGTGGTGGCGATCTGCTGGTGTTGCTGCAACTGGGTTTGTAGCTGTGGCTGGGTGACTGCAGCAGTGGTCACAGTCTGAGGGTAAGACCACAATTTAAATGAATTCATAAACTAGATACAGGGGAACCCTTTTATAAAGCGATCTTTATGATCATGAAAGATGACCTTGTTTTATCAGGGTACAAGGACACAAGAATATAAAGAGCTGGGACCAGCAAAATTACCTTGTTATTTGAGGATTTTGTTATATCATGATCGATCAATCAATCAATCAATCAATCAATCAATCAATCAATCAATCAATCAATCAATCAATCAATCAATCAATCATTAATCAATTAGCCAGTCAGTCAGTCAGTCAATCAATTAATCAGTCCATTCATCCATCCATCCATTCATCTAGATCTATCTATCCATCAATCAGTCAATCAATCAATCACCCAATAAACCAACCAACCAACCAACCAACCAACCAACCAACCAACCAACCAACCAACCACACATTAAAACAAAACAAAGGCATCATATAATCACTTCCCACACACTAACCCTAACCTGCAGAGCCGGTAGCAACAACTGCTGTTGATGCTGTGGCAGAAGCGTCTGTTGCTGCTGCTGCTGCTGCTGCTGAGGTTGTTGTTGCTGTATCTGCAACAGCAGAGCCAGCTGGGCCAGAGTCTTGTTCTGCTGCTGCTTCTGCTGCTCCTTCTGCACCAGCTGTTGGATGAGCTGGCTTGCTGTGGCCGTTTGAGCCCTTGGCTGCAGGGCCGGAACTGGGGCTGGGGCTGGAGCTGGAGCTGGAGCTGGGGCTGGAGCTGGGGGAGCACTGACAACCGGCTGGCTGATAGCTGCTGCTGCTGCTGGACCGACATTGTTGTTGGCCTGTAAACAATGGAGAAATATTTGACAATTGACAATAGAAATTAGTAGGCTATATCATTGTTTTAATTAAGTTGAAAATTAAGTTGAAAGGAAAATATAATTTTTGGGGGGAGAGGACTTTTAACTAAGATTCAGAGAGATGTCTGTGAGAAAAGATGATGATGAACAAGTATATATTTGTTTAGGAAACATATTACACAATCATGACAATAAACAATATTATGTTTTTTATTGTAATATTCACACCGAACACAGAATGAATAAAATAAGAGATCACCAAATGTTTAAAAGATAAATCTACCTTTTAATGCATATACATGTACGGTCAAAAGAAAATGAAAAATCCCCACTTGATGAGCAAAACCAGTCAAGCTCGAGAGAAGTACAGATGGAAGTAGTACTGCACATAATCGAAGATCTCGAATGATCTAGCAAGCAATTGAGCAAAGAACGATATACTCTTGTAACTCTCCCTGGCCCGGCCCCAGCCAATCAGCCACAGCTCTGGCTCAGGGCCAGCATGTGACTGGCATGTGAGCAGCACCGATAAGCCAGATACTACCCCATCTGAAAACCCCCACTGCACAACAGGTTAGTCAACAACAAAACTTATATGCGACCCAGTCATAACACTTCCTATTCATAACACTGTACATGTATTCAGTCCAGCGCACACTTTCCTAGTCTGCTATTTCAGACCATACCAACAGATATATGTTGCATCATCATGATTCCAGCATTAATATCTGCATTATAAGATATACTTTTGATAAATATTTCATTATTCATATTACAAATATCCCAATTTTGCCATCTGTTCTTGCCGAATGGAAAATTGAATGGGGCATGTCAGGCACATAGTAATGACTCTAGTTAGTCTATATTCATCCCACAGAGATTAGAGTTGGATAATTATCCACTTCTTTTACTAGATAATTTGAAGTCAGGAGTGGTGTCTGTTCAGTGATAGACTACACTATACTGTTTGTTAAAAGTGCTTGGGGAGCAGGCAGAGGAGGGGGAGGGAGAACACTTGAAAACCAATCTATAATCTCATATATGTTGCACTTACAGAGCTGACTTAGTAATGCATTCTAAAACTCCTAAAGGTCTCCCCTGAATTCCTAATTGTTAATGTTTTGTTAACCCCCCCCCCCCCCCCCCCCCCCCCCCGGCTGCATTACATTTCTGTTCACTATCCAAGTATTGGCAGTATTTTTTCCCTAGACCTCAAATGGGGAGCAGGGGAAAGCTAGAGCTCCCCCTTTCAAAATATTTGTCAACAGCATACAGTATTTGAGGCAAGTATTGCAATACTAAATTATCAATGTTACCTGTTGCTGTTGTTGCTGTTGTTGCTGTTGTTGGTTGCCAAGTAGCAGTGCGACCAGGTTGGTCAGGTCGCTGGACACGGTGATGCCAGAAGCAGTGGTAGCCTCCATCATCTTGCCCTGCTGCTGCTGCAGATGCAGCTGCTGCTGAGCCTTCTGTATGATGCAGACATCAGGCATCTGCTGCAACGTCTGTGGCTGTGTCTGCACCTGTGCCTGGGCCTGTGGCTGCAACACCTGCTGCTGTATCTGTAGCAGCTGCTGCACCTGTTGCTGCGTCTGGGCGGGTTGCTGGAGTTGCTGGAGTTGCAGAGATTGGCTCTGTTGAGCGGGCGTGTAGTGCGTCAGATCCTGGTTGGCAAACATCCCAGTCAGCTCTTCCTCGCTCATACCCAGCAGCCGCTCTTCCGTCAGCTCCGCATACTCCCCTGCGTTCATGTTGAACGACAGGTCCGAGAAGCTCATGTCCTCTGCAAGAAAAAAAATAAATGAAAGGCGGAACAAACTATTTAAAAGATGGAAAACATATTTTCAAGGAATAAAATCACATCTAAAATTAATGTATTTACAAGTGTAATGCAGAGGTTATCTCAACTTGCTGAAGCTCCACAATCCACACACACAAACACATGAGACACACAAACCGACACACAAACACAAAACAAACAAACTCAAAGTCAGAATTGCTTACCCTGCAAGTTTCATCGCGACTGCAAAAGATTCTTGACAAGTCCAACAGAGAGAAACTACTTCTCAAATCACTTGTTCATGAAATGAAAAGCATGATAAGATATGCTATGCCGTCTTCAACGCATTAGAAACCATAACAAAGCCAACAAATCCCTTCATCATGTTCATGGCCTCAGAAAACCATGAATGCAAGTGCGATGAGTGCATCATGGGGCCAATCTCTTGGCCTTGATCATGAAGCCAAGGCATTACCGGTAATTGCCAATATTCACAAGCACAAGAAACTAGATCTAGAAATACCGGATCTAGACTAGTCTATAGTCAACAATCTGAGAAGGTACAGACAGGTAGGTCGGTGGAGCAAACTCTCAAGCACTGCTGCCCAAGTGACAGCCAAAATCAATCTGATGCTAACTGCTAGCAGCTAGCTAGCTGCTCTGAGCAAAAGTGGAGTGAAAACTAGCTGTCATGAGTTGATTGAAAGGGCAATGTAAACTGGCCTGGCTGGAGGCTGGAAGTAGAGGCTATATACTGTGCACTTGTGCTGACTATATACACAGTGCCATCTAGCTCCCATCTCATGCTCACTGGGAAACATGTCACATGCACAGGGCATGTTTGCCTCTTGGTTCACTGAGGGGGCCTGGCAGAGCAGTTTGGGGAGAGAGAGACTGGAACAGGTCCCAATAAACATGTACACAAAGTATATGTTGTGTATTCAGGTGTACACACAATATGTTGTGTAATCAGGCAGGAATTCATGCTACTTGTTTTATACGAGTGTAGTTATTTCTCATCACTCCCACATATCCCTGCATTCAAAAAAACTAGACTAAACTGTAATACATTGTAAATTGTTTTATGATATTTCATATAAAAAATTCACAAATTTTGTGATGAGAAAACGTCCTACATTCGTCATAACTTTTTTATTAAATATTTTTATCTAGTGGTAGTGCATTACTGCATGTCTACAACATGTATGAGTTGGAACTGTAAAGAGTATACACAATCATGTTTTATGAACACCAAACATATTTTCACATCTCAATTTGCAATTTAAAACGTATGTTTGTTACACATGTTGTAAATTCCACATACAATGTATGTGTACATACATGCACATGCTCCCCTACATTTATATATATATTTTTTTTTTTGGGGGGGGGGGGGGGGGGGAGGGCACGTGCCCCCCATGCCTCCCCCCCCCCCCCCCCCAATCCTGTGCTACACCACTGGCCTCAGTTGCAGCCTATCAATTATACCAAATGAGTAGATTGCATAATTGTTACTGCGCACGCTGTACATGTACATACAAAGGGCAGACAATACCCCCCGAGCCTCCAGCCACATGGACTGCCAACCGGATGTCCATGTGCTGGACATGTGACGCGTCGGTTTTCGGTTTACTAAGAAGTCCCTCCCACCTCTCTGGTCTACTAAATGTAAGTACTAATACCCTGCGATGGAATAGAGGGGAGCAGAAATTTTAATAACAAACTGGGCATCATGACCATCCCATTATATGTTCATGACCAATCAACCTTTACACATTCTTTATGGGAAGAAGGGGGTATGTTAAATGTTGGGAGGGGGGTAGGTTAAATGTTCAGAGGGATGTGGTGATGGTGGTGGTGGGGTTAAAGGGATAGTTGAGTTATATGGGTCATTTCACCAGGTTGGGACACGAATGTGTGAAATGACATGTATCATCAAAAGTATCATTGCTTTTGATTCCGTTATTTTATGTAACATTCACCTTTGGGTGTGCAAGTAATTGACAAAGTTTGAAGCCATTCAAATGTGTCTTTAGAAAAATATGATAGATAATGTATCAAATCTGACGTAACTTTACACGGTGTCATGTTACGTCAACATTTCACTTATTTACATTTTTTTTACTCTTACATTGAGAATTATTCAAAATCATTTTGTATACTATTTACAAGGCATGCATTGTACCAAAATAAAGTTTAATTATGGTAGTCAGTGGCTAAATAAAGCAGTAATCACAGATTTTGTAAATTTGACGTGGTGACGTAACATTGACACCACGACTCTCACATTTTCTGTTTTTTCTGCTAGATTAGGACATTTACTACCATAACAAAAGTTTTTTTGGGTTGCAGTTTGTGTCTTTTAATAAGTACATATTGATTTTGCATTTTTGTATTGAAAATGGCAAAAAAAGGGCAAAAAATCAATGTAAATATAGGTGACATGAAAATTTACATTTTATTTGTTGACATTAAAGGGATAGTTGAGTTCTGGTAAGGAGAGTACAGTTTTGGTGAAACTGAATTTTAGTAACCAAAACCTGCATCATTACATTACAAACTAATAGTTATAACTAGAAAGGAACACAAAATTACAAATGACGTAGTAAAGATCATGTAATCATTCAAAAAGAGCCGTTAAAACGTAAGAGGGCGCTCTCTAAACACTCATCGGTTTCAACCATTTTGAATAAAATATTGTGCATGTGATGTTTTGTTGAAATAGTGATTAGATAGAGAAATAACCAACAACTATTTAAATACCTATTTTGTAACTTTTTGAAAAGAGGAAGCATTTTTTTGAATTTTTAACGGCTGGTTCAAAATTCTCTAATAAACCTGGGGCCCCAGCTTTATTACAAATTGTTCTATTTATGGATATTCCAGCCGTCTCTGAACCGATTTTGATCAAACAAAGATGATTTTATTATTTAAATATTATGCTCTTTCAAATTTTACACTCAGTTTGTCATTACCTCACAACAAAATAAGTAGTCTAGCGCCCTCTCTACCAAAACTCAACTATCCCTTTAAGAATACAACAATAGTATTCATGCATTATCTATCATATTTTTCTAAAGACACATTTGAATGGCTTCAAACTTTGTCAATTACTTGCACACCCAAAGGTGAATGTTACATAAAATAACTGAATCAAAAGCAATGGTACTTTTGATGATACATACATTTTTTAAAGCATATCACACATCATGTCCCAACCTGGTGAAATGACCCATATGGTATAGAGGGCGCTACACGAAAAAAAAATGTTGTGAGATAATGAAAAACTGAGGGTAAAATTTGAAAGAGCATACAATTTTAATGGCAGAATAAACTTTATTTGATCTAAATTGGTTCAGAAACGGCTGAAATATCAATAAATATATCGAATTGTAATAAATCTGAGGCCCAGATATATTTGATGATTTTTAAAAAAATATTAAAAATACTTGCACTTTTTCAAAAACTTTCAAAAGAGGTTATTTAATAATTAATTCAACAAAACATCACATGCATACATTTGTATGAAAAATGGTTGAAACCAATGCTTTTTTAGGGAGCGCCCTCTTGTGTTTTCATGGATCATTTTGAATGATAATTTTATTTTCCCCTTCTTTTTTTTATATACATCATGCTTTCTTCATTCATGCTGATCTATATTGTCAATTATTTTGTAATAATTTTAAATGGTCATACTTTATTTGATGTAAAAGTCAATTTGCATTTGATCTGAATGTAAAATTAAATGCTGTACATTATGTTAATCTGCTGATTATGTTATGTACTGATTACTTTGTTATTGTCTGTATGTAAGGAATGAAGAAAATAAATACCATTGAAAAAAAAAAGGCTTTTTTAAAGTTTTTACTTTAATAGTCGTCGTAATTTTCTATATACCTTTCGGGCATGGTGGAGTTATAACTATTAGTTTGTAATGTTATTGTGCAGTTTTGGGTTACTAAAGCTCAGCCTTACCAAAATCATGCTACTTGTTGTTTTTATTGTTTTTGTTGTAAACGATGACTTGTTTTATACGAGTGTAGTTATTTCTGATCACTCCCACATATCCCTGCATTCAAAATAACTAGACTAAAATTTAATACATTGTAAATTGTTTTATGATATTTCATATCCGTCGTGTATTTCATATAAAAAATTCACAAATTTTGTGATGAGAAAACTTCTATGTCCTACAAAAAGTAGGACATTTTTATACTTGAATTATGGCTACATTAAAAGTGAAAAATTCGTCATAACATAACTTTTTTATTAAATATTTTTGTTTATGTGGTAGTGCATTACTGCATGTCTACAACATGTATGAGTTGGAACTCTCAAAAGAGTATATACACAATCATGTTTTATGAACACCAAACATATTTTCACATCTCAATTTGCAATTTAAAACGTATGTTTGTTACACATGTTGTAAATTCCAGATACAATGTATGTGTACATACATGCACATGCTCCCCTATATATATATATTTTTTTTTGTTGGGGGGGGGGGGGGGTGGAGGGCACGTGCCCCCCATGCCTCCCCCCCCCCCCCCCCCCAATCCTGTGCTACACCACTGGCCTCAGTTGCAGCCTATCAATTATACCAAATGAGTAGATTGCATAATTGTTACTGCGCACACTGTATACAAAGGGCAGACAATACCCCCTGAGCCTCCAGCCTCATGGACTGCCAACCGGATGTCCATGTGCAGGACATGTGACGCATCGGTCTACTAAGAAGTCCCTCCCACCTAATGCTGTTATCCGATCCGGATCCGATCCGAGATCCCGGCGGTAATGGCTTCCGAGCCGATTCCGAGACGGATCCGAGAAATATTTTTTCTCGGTAGAAAATATCGGAAGATTTTGCCGACCCATTTTCTCCAGTGGTAATTGAACATGTGTATGTTTGACAGTCCATTAAGTAGTGTAATTTAAATAAGAAATGGGGAAATCAATATTGTTTACTTTATGAGTGGTTATTTTGGAGAAATTCTTGGTTCGTCAGTTCGTTTTGCAGTCGAAAATTGAACAGGATGCGCGAAATTGCTAGTCATTTGAACGATGTTGTGGACGGATGTGCAATCAAAGTTACGCCGATACTCGAGGGGAGACGTCTGTTGGATGTCTGTATGATCGAGCTAATAAGCCAGTGCATTCAAAATGTGGCTCTGAATACGTTTTATTGTCATTTGCACATTTTAAAATGTTCTGATATTCTACTTACATGATTTCTTGGCGTTTGATAGCTGGGCGGAAACAAAAATATGCCCCTAAACAATGAAAACAATTGCGCAAAATATCGATAAAAAATTACTACACCGCTCCCGTTTGCTTGTATAATTGCGTGTGCAGATATAGATCCGCCGCCGGGAATTCCCCAATTTTCGGCGGATGGATCTCGGATGGATCTCGCGTTAAAAAAAACGTTCACCATAACACACGCAAAGTAATACGACCAAATTAACGCCTAATAACTTGTTGCATGTGCATGCAAGCTATAGCTAGCTAACTCATTGGAGTTCTCTCGAGGCCTAGCCGTCCGTAATCCGATTTTTTTTCTTTGGAAATATATCGATAATTCAGCAGTTTTGTCTTTGATTTGGGGGGTTATTTTGTATTCTGTTCGGCTTTCAGATGCCATGTTATCATGTAAGTAGATTACCAGAATTGTGTGGTTCCCTAAAAGGGTAATTTATAGCCGATTTTTGAGGGCAGTGGCCCGGCAGTGGCTCACAAGCGCGGTTTTCCACGCGATTGGCGGGTTGAGTTTCTGTGAAACGTGTGGTGCGATGCCGAACAAACCATCGAAAAAATACTTTTCTTGCGAAACTCTGAATAATCTGAATATTATTTTTCCGTAAAAATTGATATGTACATGCCTCGAAACGTCATTATTATTAATATTTTTGCCATATAAAACAAGAAAGATGAGTCTACAACGCTGCATTTTTTCAGAGCAAATTGCAATATTTTTTTTCTCTGAGATCCGATCCGATCCGAGATCTCGTTAGCGATATAGAATTCTAACGATCCGAGAACGGGCCGGGATTTTTTGTTTACCTAACAGCGTTACTCCCACCTCTCTGGTCTACTAAATGTAAGTACTACTAATACCCTGTGATGGAATAGAGGGGAGCAGGAATTTTAATAACAAACCGGGCATCATGACCATCCCATTATATTTTCATGACCAATCAAAGTTACACATTCTTTATGGGATGGGAGTGGGAGTGGGAGTGGGTGTTTGTGAAGAAGGGGGTATGTTAAATGTTGGGAGGGGGGTAGGTTAAATGTTCAGAGGGATGTGGTGATGGTGGTGGTGGGGTTAAAGGGATAGTTGAGTTATATGGGTCATTTCACCAGGTTGGGACACGAATGTGTGAAATGACATGTATCATCAAAAGTATCATTGCTTTTGATTCCGTTATTTTATGTAACATTCACCTTTGGGTGTGCAAGTAATTGACAAAGTTTGAAGCCATTCAAATGTGTCTTTAGAAAAATATGATAGATAATGTATCAAATCTGACGTAACTTTACACGGTGTCATGTTATTTCACTTATTTACATTTTGTTTACTCTTACATTGAGAATTATTCAAAATCATTTTGTATACTATTTACAAGGCATGCATTGTACCAAAATAAAGTTTAATTATGGTAGTCAGTGGCTAAATAAAGCAGTAATCACAGATTTTGTAAATTTGACGTGGTGACGTAACATTGACACCACGACTCTCACATTTTCTGTTTTTTCTGCTAGATTAGGACATTTACTACCATAACAAAAGTTTTTTTGGGTTGCAGTTTGTGTCTTTTAATAAGTACATATTGATTTTGCATTTTTGTATTGAAAATGGCAAAAAAAGGGCAAAAAATCAATGTAAATATAGGTGACATGAAAATTTACATTTTATTTGTTGACATTAAAGGGATAGTTGAGTTCTGGTAAGGAGAGTACAGTTTTGGTGAAACTGAATTTTAGTAACCAAAACCTGCATCATTACATTACAAACTAATAGTTATAACTAGAAAGGAATACAAAATTACAAATGACGTAGTAAAGATCATGTAATCATTCAAAAAGAGCCGTTAAAACGTAAGAGGGCGCTCTCTAAACACTCATCGGTTTCAACCATTTTGAATAAAATATTGTGCATGTGATGTTTTGTTGAAATAGTGATTAGATAGAGAAATAACCAACAACTATTTAAATACCTATTTTGTAACTTTTTGAAAAGAGGAAGCATTTTTTTGAATTTTTAACGGCTGGTTCAAAATTCTCTAATAAACCTGGGGCCCCAGCTTTATTACAAATTGTTCTATTTATGGATATTTCAGCCGTCTCTGAACCGATTTTGATCAAACAAAGATGATTTTATTATTTAAATATTATGCTCTTTCAAATTTTACACTCAGTTTGTCATTACCTCACAACAAAATAAGTAGTCTAGCGCCCTCTCTACCAAAACTCAACTATCCCTTTAAGAATACAACAATAATATTCATGCATTATCTATCATATTTTTCTAAAGACACATTTGAATGGCTTCAAACTTTGTCAATTACTTGCACACCCAAAGGTGAATGTTACATAAAATAACTGAATCAAAAGCAATGGTACTTTTGATGATACATACATTTTTTAAAGCATATCACACATCATGTCCCAACCTGGTGAAATGACCCATATGGTATAGAGGGGGCTACACGAAAAAAAAATGTTGTGAGATAATGAAAAACTGAGGGTAAAATTTGAAAGAGCATACAATTTTAATGGCAGAATAAACTTTATTTGATCTAAATTGGTTCAGAAACGGCTGAAATATCAATAAATATATCGAATCGTAATAAATCTGAGGCCCAGATATATTTGATGATTTTTTAAAAAATATTAAAAATACTTGCACTTTTTCAAAAACTTTCAAAAGAGGTTATTTAATAATTAATTCAACAAAACATCACATGCATACATTTGTATGAAAAATGGTTGAAACCAATGCTTTTTTAGGGAGCGCCCTCTTGTGTTTTCATGGATCATTTTGAATGATAATTTTATTTTCCCCTTCTTTTTTTTATATACATCATGCTTTCTTCATTCATGCTGATCTATATTGTCAATTATTTTGTAATAATTTTAAATGGTCATACTTTATTTGATGTAAAAGTCAATTTGCATTTGATCTGAATGTAAAATTAAATGCTGTACATTATGTTAATCTGCTGATTATGTTATGTACTGATTACTTTGTTATTGTCTGTATGTAAGGAATGAAGAAAATAAATACCACTGAAAAAAAAAAGGCTTTTTTAAAGTTTTTACTTTAATAGTCGTCGTAATTTTCTATATACCTTTCGGGCATGGTGGAGTTATAACTATTAGTTTGTAATGTTATTGTGCAGTTTTGGGTTACTAAAGCTCAGCCTTACCAAAACTGTACTACCCCTTTAATAACAAACCGGGCATCATGATCATCCCATTATAGTTTCATGACCAATCAACCTTTACATGTACACATACTTTATGGGATGATGGGAGTGGGAGTGGGTGTGAATGTGGGTGAGGAAGAAGTATGTTCAATGTTAGGAGGGGGGTAGGTTAAATGTTCAGGGGATGGTGGTGGTACCAGGTTGTGATGGTGGGATTAAATTGAGGGGCCACTTTCAATTGTGTATTGAGCCTGATTTCATGGGGATCCTTGGAGACTAAGTGAAAGGTAAATTTTGCCAAATAATATCCCTACAGGTGTATTTTCCCACTTTAATTCAGCCAAAATAATTTTACAGGCTCACAACATTTTTTAATCACAAAGAGAAATGTTTCCACTCGCCAGTATGTTCTGTATGTAGAAATTACCATTTTTGTGACAGAAAAAAAAAATGTTTTTGGAAAAAAACTAAACCAAATTTTTACATCATCACTAATTGTCACATCAGAAGAACTTCAGACAATTTATGGGCCTTTCCAGAAGATTCAGTCCCATTCTAAATGTGAAATGGGTATTACATCATAAGGTAATTGCATAATAGTATATTGAGGTCCACAAACAAAGTGCATGTGATCTGCATGTTTGGAGGCAGTTGGGACAGGATAAAAATAACAATGTTTTTTTTTCTTCAGTCGTTGAAGATAATCTTGTGCACATGAACTGTGTAAATTATGACAGCTTAATACAGCCATTACAACAAATTCTTAGCTTTGTTTGATCTACCAATTGTCTTAAATTGTAGTTTCTTGGAATGGTTAAATTGAAATACTTGACATCATTGATGCACATTACATACATGTGACTGCTGGGACAAAAAGACTCGAGCCTATATTTGTAAATAGTCTGGCTGAAATAATGAGGCAGAAGTGAAGGGGTTATACAAGCCTCCACACTAACTCTGTTTCTAAATCATGAATGTTCTCATTTTAATTGCCGAAACAGGAAATGTACTTCCTCCCCCCCCCCCCCCCACCCCCCACACAACTAAAAAAAACACAACAACAACAACAAACAAACCAAACCAAACAACAACCAATAAATAAATACAAATTATAAATGTGGAGAAAAAAACCAATAGGGAGCTCAATCTGCTTGGACAAATTTCTTTCTTGTTTACACTTAAAGGGCAATGAAACCCAAGCAAACTATTGCTTTCATAGACTTGAAGAGATTAGGATGAATAATCTCTGAAAGTTAGAGCATAATCGGCCATAAACAAGAAAAATATGGCTCTTTGAAGATGCCCATTTATTTCTATGGGGAACTCAAATTGGCAATGCACTCTGATAAGTAGTACTCCGGAACTCGAACTCCCCATATATGTTTTGTACACAAATTTTCCCATTTTTACAATTTTCTTCATTATCACACTTTTCCATTCCGCGAACTCACGATATGTGGTGTATAAATGTATTCTACAAAACATTGAACTCAAACGAAGGGTAAACATATATTTTGATAAAATTCAACAAAATTTGAATTTTGTGTACAAAGCGTATGGGGAGTAGTCCACAACTTTGCCACAGTGTGTTGCCAATTTGAGTCACTCATAGAAATAAATATTTTCAAAGAGCCATAGTTTTCTTATTTCTTGACCGATTGTGCTCAAACTTTCAGTTTATTCCTCCTTTGGAAGCTAATCTCTTCAAGTCTATGAAAGCAACATTTGGCTTGGGTTTAATTGTCCTTTAATTACAATTTTCTTTTGTGGTTGAACCGAAATGTTAGTTGGCCAATCAGGCAACCAAACTAGACCATTTATGAAATTTGACTTGCTCCACATCAATTTCTACTTGCCCCGGGCAATGGGGCAAGTGCTAGTGCTGGGTTATGACACATCTACTAGTAAATAGGTCCAGTTAACTGGACCATTTACACGCAACACATAGGAAAGTGCGTTCGCATCGACACCTAGCTGATGCCATCTACCGACAAGAAATCGCGCAGGAAGCTTGCTCTTGAATGCTAGTGCGTGAGTATTCAGACGCGTCCGTTTGCGCTATCAATCCCTGAGTCTTGGCTTCGCCTGACTCGCTCGCCGCCGCGACGAAACACGTGTTATTCTATGAGCTGAGAGACCGATTTTCTTTGCAATGGGATTTTATAGCGCGGGGTGGGCGTGCACGCTTCGGACGTAATAATCGATATATGAAGGGCGTATTTACTCAAAATACACATTTACTAAAGAGTCTCCTTTTAAGAATTTGAATAGTTTACCTTCCGATTTCATTAATTCAAGTGTGATCAAATTCATCAAAACTTGAAATGATACAAATATGAACGATGATGATCAGACTCAAATTAATAAAATCCGAATGTAAACTATTCCTCGTCTTAAATTGAGACTATTTAGCAAATTTGTATTTTGAACAAATAGGCCCTTCATCAGGGTTCATACTTTGTGTTACGTTTCAGAGTGTGCAGCAACTACTAATTTTTTTCCAGAGAAAATGAGCTCAAATGTTACGATTCGGATTTCAAAGGACAATACAAACAGCATATTTGGTAAGCATAGTAGTTTAACTTTATCAATGTTTAAAAAATACAATCTCCAATAGTGTTTTAATCATGAAATAAGGCGAACGTTTTCCATTGGAGATTCAAAATGTTACTCAAATCTACCGTACATATGACCAATGCTAATTGACCTATGTGTGGGTTATGACTGAGACTGAGTCCGACCTGTGTGTGTCCTCTTCATACATACTGAGTTAATACTTACACTGATATTTTAAATCAAAATAACTACGAACAATGCAGTGTTATATAAACAATAACATTAATTATGCATTCATACAATGACTAACAAATCATTTAAATTTATAATATTATTTGCATAGTTTCAATCTGACAGACTCAGAGATGAAAGGGTGAAGTTCGGCCAGGGTTAAAAATATGATAACAATGAGACAACCGGACGCATGCGCAAATCGCCAAAATGACGTCAATTCTTTGCCGTTGACTATTTTATTTTTAAAGCGACAAGCAAAAACGGAAAAGGGCTAAGTTTAATGTCATTGTTGATGTTCAGACGACGTCTCAATTCAGTCACCTGCAGGCTGCACCTCTCACTCTCAGGACTCAGTCTCACTCAGTCTCAAAAAAAAAAAAAAAAAAGTAAAAAACATACGATTACTAAAAAATTTAGACCAAATTCGAGACATTAACGAGACATCATCATCATTTTAGCATCATAAGCATCGGTCTGACAGAGACTAGATCAACACCATTCCCACGTCATCACAACAAAGTCAAAAATAACAAAATTACTCTGAAGTTCTCAACAAACTCGTAACCAACACAAAAGTCAACACATGGGACTGGGCTTCATTTTCTTGACGGTGATTCATCATCGATATTTCAACGGTTTCTTTTATTAACTTACCGTCTTGAAGATCAAGATCATCCAGAAAAGAGTCTTCCTCATCTTCCTTTTTGACAGAATTAAGATGCGGGTCCGAATTCATCACTGAATCGGGTGAAAATAACCAGTGAGTTTGGTCTCCCATTTTGTTATCATTTTCCTTTCACTCAATATGAAACAATAAAACAACATCAACAACAAGCTCAGTTACGCGCTATAGTCTTGCATGCAAAACTGTGCAATACACATGCACACATCATCTTGTGATGAAAAGGAGCTTTCTGATTGGTTAGAAACAGATCATGCCATGGCATTATTAGAGTAGTCTCTTATCGACCCCTTCCATACCGTTTCGTCATAAGCAATCAAAATGGGAAAACAAAGTAGAAAGAAGTTGATATCCTGGTTCTAATAATAATTCATTAAAATTATATTGACGTCGGGCGGAACTAAAATAAGGGCACAAAACATTCATAGCCAAAAATACACAACAGCATCAAATAAATAATTATCAACAGACATTTATAAGGAATATAAACTAAACAAATATATGTACATGAATTGAAAATTTGCTACAAACCTCTTCTACTAATTTGATAAATATAAAAAATACCGAATGAAAGTTTTAATATTAAAAAAAATTGTGCATAACTAAATTTGAAATCAGATATTTGGAAGGTATAATGGTCATCGACAATGTATGGCCAGAGGAGGAATTCAATTGATTTTGTGTTTTGTTGTTGTTATACTTTTAACAAGGATGAATATTGTTTATAAAGAGCAACCAGACTTCGCTTCTTTTTATTGTTAGTTGTGATATAAAAACCGATTGAACCATTCAGCAGATCAAATAAATAAGCTGAATCACGGTCCTTTTCAATATTACTACCTCATGGTAACTTGTTTGTTTATCATCTATATGAAGAGTGTTGTAATTTTTTTCTGATTTTCTCTTTAGTTCTCGATCTAATGCCCTGTAACTATAAGTTATGTTTAACTCTGTCAGACCGGCCCCTGTTAAAACAAACTTTTCAAAAAAGTATGATTTGGAAAAAGAGCTTTATAATCTTGGAAATAGCCCCGCATATGTTTTTGCATTGATACTCAAACATCAACCAAACACATAAAACACCAGCCATATGGCTGAAATTAATTGAGACAGGCCGAAAAACATATCACAGTACCTACTAGCGATACATGATAAGAAAGGAGTTATTCAGTTTTGTTTTCATTTTATAATTTAATGTGCAGCTAGGGTAGGCCTATATGCTAGCTATATTAAATTTATAAGATATATGTATGCTTCTAATTCTATTCATTGATGAAATAATATTCATATCTCGATCTTCAATTCACGATACTGTACACAAGGTTTAAAAAGAAAAGAAGAGATAACAAGGAATTGGATAGGGCATAGTGACAGTGACAATAAACATCAACAACAAAAAGGAGACAAACACACAGAAATGTCAACGCAGTACCACGTAACCGAACACGTACACACAAATTTCGTAACAGGCCCTTGCAAACATTACGACATGTTCTATTTTGGGAGATTACGTATTGTACAGGCCATGTCACATGACCGGTTTGTTTATTGTTTTCATGCACAGCGAACCGTTCCGAAACGTAATGTCGACGATCAATTTCGCTGAGTAAGTCCGGATTCGTCCGTTCCAGAAACGTCTCCAGCACGGGTATATAAGGCAGCCGTTCCACAGGCCGCCATTACTTTCCTCTCTCGCTCGCAGCAACATTTGACAGCACGATTGGCAGCTAGAATCAGCAGGTGTTCCATTTTTGACTTCTGTTTTCTCCGCGATTATACCAACTTGTACAATTTTAACAGCAGAAATTGCGAATTTTCCAATTCGAAATCATAAAGTTTTCACCAGACGTCAACGAGAGAATATAAAGGTGATATAATGCGTTCCGTTCTCACCGGCATATGCCACCATTCTAAACTTAATTGACATAGCCTCAAAGTAGAAAATAAATATAATTTAAACCAACCATATATATATGTTTCTTTCTAATGATTAGATTAATTCACCTAATTTTTTCTGAATCGATTTAGAACTAGAAGATAGTTTATCATGTTAATTGCAGTGTTTTTTTTAAACAAAACTCTCTCTCTCTCTTTATGTCATCAGAATGTGTTTAAAGGTAGCCTAAACCAATTGACTTTATATGTTTATTTCTTAGGTTCAAGGGAAACCCTATTTTCTTTGCTCAATTGTATTTGTAATTTGTATTTTTATTTCGGGTTAGTTTCATGTTTTAAATAATATATTCAGGGACAATGATTATATATATATTTATCATTATTACATAATTATATGCCTCAACATATAAGAAAATCAATATAAGTTTATAATCTACCTATTTATGTTATATGCTTTTTTTCTGAAAATATGTTTTTTCATAAATTAATTTATGTTTATTCCAGTGATATTTTAAATATTTCATTCACACATTTTATCTTGTAAGTGATAACAATATATCACCCCTCTTTAGAGGTAGACCCGTCAGATATCAGAAGCAGAAGTTTACTGTACATGCCGAAAACTGGTTGAGCTATAATTTTGTAATTTTTCAGATGTTTCCATCCCTGGGGGAAAGGGAGGGGGGGGGGGGGGGGTCCCTCCCAACATGACTGCATGGCTATGCCGCATCCGCCTCCAAAAATGGGGGTCCAAACTCTGAAGGGTATCATTTTTTGCTATATGGTGCTGTCAACATTTTTCCTTAAAAGAGGGTGGTTTTCAGCACTATAATTATTAGAAAAAAAAACACAAAAAGGTACCTTTTTTAGGTCCACAATTTGTCAGCTATAACGGCGTCGTCAATGTTAAAATCCTGAAAAAAGGGGTGGTTTTCAGCACTCGTTAGAATTTTTTTTAGAGGTTGCGATGGCCACGGGTGGGTAGCACTTTTTTATGAGAGTAACCCCCCCACCTACCCCTGGGTTTCCATCACTCTATAAAATAATTGTAATTTATTTCTCCCATCGAAGAGGATTTCATTTGTTTTTGCAAGTAGACCCTAACCTGAACGTATTTGGGACCAGTCTATTAAAATTATACCATACCGAGTGATTGTATCGCACTGTTTTGGGTCCGTGGGGGGGGGGGGGGGGGCATACAAATGATTTGGTTGGGGAACAGTTCCTTCCTTATATATATACCATATTTCTTTATTAATTCAAACATATAAAGAAACTGACCAGAAATATAATGTGATTAAAAGAGGGCAAAGAAAATGGGTTCCCTCCCATTTTCTTTGCCCTCTTTTAATCATATTTCTTTATTTTTACACATATTTTCCCTTTGTGTTTTTTGTTTTGGGAAAATTATTGAGGGGCAATATATACATCTATTTCATAATTGGTACTAAATATTGTTTTTGAAATATAATCTTTGTTTATAATTTATTTATTAGTGCAATCTTCAATTCAATGTTCATATATCCTTGACATTTTACATATATCTGATTTTAATTTCAAATCCATCCCAATACATTGTGCATGTCTGGTTTAAATAAAATTTAAAAAAACATATGCGAATTAGCATTTCCTGCCTCGATTCCCATAAAAGCATATATATATGCATGTACGCCATAGGCGTACCCAGGGGGGGGGGGTTCAAACCCCCCCCCCCCCCCCTTGACCAAAAAATGACTGTTTTGGGGGTTTGAACCCCCCCCCCCCCCTACAAATTGTCTCGAGACCACATTTTTGCGGTCTCGACCTTCATTATCGATGGTCTCGGCCTCGAAAAGTGCAAAGAACCCTGGTCTCGGCCTCGAAAACTTTGAAAATCTCGGTCTCGACTTTGAAAATTTACTACGACTACCCCCCCCCCCCCCCCCCCCTTCCTTCATTATCGATGGTCTCGGCCTCGAAAGTGCCAAGAACCCTGGTCTCGGCCTCTAAATTCTCGGTCTCGACTTCGACTACCCCCCCTTCCCCCCCCCCCCCCCCCCTCCCGCTTAATACTGGATTCTCAACCAATGGGTCTTGGTCGAAAATGTTCTACTAAATTTTTCTGACAAAATAACCCCCCCCCCCCTTGAAAAAAATCCTGGGTATGCCACTGATGTACACATAGATGTATTTTTATTTATTGATTTAGTCTTCATCAAGAATAATTGAATACATAATTTCCATATACCTTAATTATTCTGTTTTTATGTTGAAACAGATCTGAATTCATCATGTCGATGACCGTGAAAGCCTACCTGAAGAGGGGGGAGAATGCAAACGCCGAGATCAGGCGATTTGTCGTGGATGAGACGGTGACATCCAACTTTGAGTACGTCTCCAAGAAAGTGGCCCAGGTATTCCCATCTCTGGGCAGTCCGGACAACTTCTCCCTCTCGTGGAAAGGTAAGAATTTATACTTTTATCCCCTTGACTGAGATTTTGGTCAAAATAGATATTGAAGAAAAACATATTATTGTAATGACTTATGATCATTTATCATTCATGATTTACAAAATATTTAATTTCTCTCCTACAAAATGATATAGTAACATATATATGTGTTATGTTTATTATTTAATGGTAATAATGGCAAAAACAATTAAAATGATGAGAAATTATAATGCGATATTGTGATAATGATTGCATTGCGTGTGTAGTTCTTAATACTATTATACTTGCACATGATGTAGTATATTAATGCTATAGATTGTCTCTTTCAATATTTGTTATTTCAATTCAGGAAATTAATATGAAATCATGGTTTCTAATCGTTATGTCTTTTATGTTTTCATTGTGTAGATTCTGAGGGAGACCTGATCACTTTCTCCAGTGATGATGAGCTGCTAGAGGCTCTGGGACATCTCAATGAAGACATCTTCAGGATCTATGTCAAAGGTCAGTTGACACAAAATATGTAATTTGTTTAAGATTACCATTTTCCTTTAATTAGGTTCCAAGATTTGCCTGTATCATATATGTGACCCGGCTTAATTTGCCACAAAATCAATGTCGGGAAAAATAATTTTTACATTAATTCATGATAGTATATAAGTCCAAAGCTTTAAAATGGTATGTAATTGGTCATAGTTGGATAAAGAAAACCCTCTCGTACTAAAGATCAACAAATATTAGGAACATTGTTTGAACTATTTCCAATTAAGGGAGGACTTTAAAGATTTAAAAACTGTAAAACTATACTTTCTGAGTTAGTAATGTGTAATTCATGTAATTAATTAAGCATTATATATATCCCTTTATTGTCCAACACAGCCGGCAAGAAGAACCGTAAAGAGGGGAATGGTCAGAACGGACAAACGGCCACTGATGGCTCCTCCCCCTCCCCCTCAGGCCCAGAGGAGGAGGTCTACCACCCGGGGGTCGTCTGCGACGGGTGTGAGGGGCGTATCCGCGGCCCGCGCTTCAAGTGCATCACATGCGCCGACTACGACCTGTGCAAGAACTGCGAGGAGCGGGGCATCCATCCCGAGCACGCATTCATCAAGTTCCGCAAGCCCCAAGTTGGCCGCACTCACCTCGGGGTATGTAAGCTATACAATACGTTTGGTTTGCAGTTGCACCATGTAAGAGAGGAGAATTGGAGAGTCCTGAGAAGGACTTTTGGTATTTTCTAGGATAGTCCTAATAAAAAGGACTGTGGTAGTCCTGGAAAGGACTGTTGGTATTCTTTCTTGAGCTTGTAGTTCTAATAAGAGCTACAGCACCGGTATAGTTATTGTAAGGAGAGGGTGGGTGGTAGGAGGGGCTCGACGTTTCAAACAGGTTGACTGTCCATCGTCAGGAGTGGGGATTCGCTGGCGTGCGCGGGCTTAAGACTGCGGGTTGCGGAGGCAGGTGACGTACTAGGTGTTCTTGGATGTGGTATCGGCCGCGCGCTGTGTGTACTGCTAAAGCGGGCGGCGCTGTTTTCTGTTGGCTTAAGGTTTGTGGATGTGAGTGACGCACTGGGTGTCACTCACGTCCGCACCCCTCGAGCCAACAGACAATCGCGCCACCAGCGTCAGCAGTGCACACAGCACGCAGCCGTTACCACACCCACGGACACCTTGTACGTCACCCGTGCCGCAACCCGCAGTCTTAAGCCCGCGCACGCCAGCGAATCCCCACTCCTGACGATGGACAGTCAACCTGTTTGAAACGTCGAGCCCCTCCTACCACCCACCCTCTCCTTACAATAACTATACCGGCGCTGTAGCTCTTATTAGAACTACAAGCTCAAGAAAGAATACCAACAGTCCTTTCCAGGACTACCACAGTCCTTTTTAGGACTATCCTAGAAAATACCAAAAGTCCTTCTTAGGACTCGATCTCCAATCCTCCTCTCTTACCTGGTGCAACCACAAACCAAACGTATTATATACGCCACCATGGAAGCTGATACTTACAAGCAACGTGTAAGCTATATATTCAACCTGCTGCCTATAAATCCCACCACATATACTACGCGATCCGAAAAGATCCAACAAACGATTCAAGATCTGAAATAATAATACATGCTTTAAAATGCATGTCTTGCTTTAGTTCAGACGCGTTGTCGTTTTGATGGATCAAAATCAGATCGTGTAGTGTGCGATATGGCCATAAGAGATGCATAAATGCATGTGTATGTGTGTAATTATTTGATGTTGTAGAATATTGTTACTTCATGCTATGCTGGTACCAGTTCTCTAATAAGGTAGTGCCATTCTACTGGTACCACACATTTTCATTTAATATGTATTTACTTTATACCTTTTCTCCATGTCTTATTTTGCTTGCGTTTAATCTGTTAACTATGTACTTGTATGTTTTTTTAATGGAACAAAGTTTATTGATTTGTTAAATAAACAAAATGTAAAAAAATGATAAATATATAAGCAAATCTGTATGTATATTTTCTTTCATAATGGATATCTAATTATCATATGTCCAAGGTTTTTGCTAGAGGTATTAAAGTTTAGCGGTACAGAAGCAAAACTATATCCATGGGCAAAAACAAACTTCAAGTGTTTTACAATTACTGCTTTGAACATTAACTTGTCTTAATTAGCCAGTGTTGACAAAAATGAAAATATATATCCTGAATTCTAAGTCATGGTTTTAATGCAAAAATGATCACCCCTCTCCTATAGAGTTGAATTGAGATAGTCACAGATTACTCAAATTTACCTCTTTGTTTTTGTTTCCATACAGGGCTTCTTCAACCGGCCGGGTATGTTCCGTCAGTTCGGCCACCCTGGCTGGCGACACTGGTGGGCTAGTAACCAACAACAGCAGCAGCAGGGTGGTGGCCCCGGGCCCAGCTCTGAAACTGGAGAGACCCAGGGGGCAGCACCTGCACCAGGCCCCCAGGGGCCAGGGGGTTGCCATATGGGACCGGGGGCCTTCGGTGGACCTCCCCCACCCCCTCCCCCTCACATGCCCCCACCCCATGTCTTCCTGAGGGACATCGGTCAGCACGTGGCTCAAATGCTTGACCCGCTCGGTAAGTCACATTTGACAACTTTGTATAACCTGTTGTTTATTGGATCCTGCTAGGCTACATGTACAACATCTTTGAGAATTTCTGTATCTCAAAGGGAATGGGTTAAGATTATAAAACCAGATAAATTGTAATGATGATGAGATGTTAAATTTGTTGAGACGGTTCATTTTGGATAGAAAAATAGTCTTTTATTTGTTGGGGGTGTAAAACAAATGAAAAAATCACACAAGACTCAGAGAGAAAAAAATGGAGTTGCATGATCAAGTTGTTATTCTGAAATGTGGTCATCAGATTAAAAATTAAATTAAAAGATTAAATTCAATTCAATTTGTCACTGACTGTGTGCCAGCATTATAATGTTGTCCATGTAGACTATACAGGCATCAACAGTGTTGTTCAGTGCATTGAAATGGTACTTTCGCTAGATACAAGTGGCTTTTCTGTTATGAGAGACCAATGATATCATGTACTATATCTTCAGAGATTGATAGAAATTGAATAAAACACTCCATTAATATATCAGTCAATAACGTTCCATGCTCTATCATTTCATTTCATGTGTGTAGGCATCGATGTTGACATAGACATCGACCACGCTGGTCAGCGTACACACTGCGGCGGCGAGGAGAGGTTCTGTGGAGGCGGAAGAGGAGGTGGGAAACATGGGCGCCGCCATGGCAAGGGACGCCGTTGTCGTAATACGTGGGCGGGGTGCGAGGAGACGTCCACAGAGCAGCCGGGGTCACCGGAGCAGGAAGATGCTACTCCTGTCGCCAAGGAAACAAGCCAGGACACATCAGATGGTGCTGGAGCCTCAGAGACACCAGACAAGCAGCAGCAGACTGAATCAGGAAAAGACAAACCAGCAGCTGAACCAATGGTATGGATCTGTTGAGATTTTTGTTGTGTGTGTGTGTTTGGTTAGAGCTTTACTGGTGTTAAATACATTTAGGTACACTTTCAGTGGTGATAATTTCATAAAGTAACATAAAATATTAGTTTTTTTGGTCAAATCCTACTCCTTGACAGGTGTGTACCCTTTAAATGATGCCCAATTGCGCAGAGCCTACTGTATTGTATAATAGGTGTCGATGCGAAGGAATTTCTTTTCATCATAATTAGAACCAAAGAATGGCAGTGACGGTGTAAATTAATTCTTCAACATAGAACACCAGAGATAATATTTAAAATAAATTTTACATTTTTTAAGCAACTGTATTAAATTATCATTTATTTGCCCAACAGGAAATGGGTGAACGTTGGAGCAAGGCAGATGCAGGATCAAAGGGTTCCAGCAGCAGCAGCAACAGGGGCAGTCCTAGCAGTGCTAATGGGAGCGACGATGCAGACTGGACCATGGTGGATGATGGGATAGGTAACCCTGTTCCGTCCCTCGCACCAAAGGAAAACGGCAGTGGGGATGGTACGTCAAATCTAAATTATTTTTTTTGGGGGGGGGGAATGATCATGGATGTATAAATTGATAATAATTTATTTATGTGATTCTATTTTGTATAACTTCTGGCATGTCATTTTCAATTATAATCGTTGGAATGCAACTTTCTGTTAAACAATTATCATGGACTAGAAAAAGGACAGAGAAAATCAGTGTTATGGCACCTGTCTATAGAGTATACTGTAAACTGTCTACTGTGGTCACCTTTCTTGTTTACCTTGGGTGGTCACTATACACAGGTTCGACTAAATTAGACATTAATGTCTGTTTCTCATTCATGTCTGTCCCCACAGCTCCACAGTTCAAGTACCAGAACGCGCTGACTCAGATGCTCGCCATGGGCTTCAACAACGACGGCGGCTGGCTCACTAGCCTCCTGCTGGCCAAAGAGGGCGACATTGGCAGTGTCCTGGACACCATCAAGATCGGAAACCAGCCAAAGTTCAACGTCCAATTCAAGTAGATCAGGGTCCAATCGTTTGCTGCCGTGGGTCATCGTCAAATCATAGGGTGAGAGTGAGAAGGGAATTAAGTCGTTTCTTTTTTGCTATTTGCATACCACGTACCTTGTCTAGGTCACACATAGGTTCATTACAATAGGGTTGTGCGGAGATCAACCTCTTCCGCCCGCTGCAATATCCAACGGAAACAAATTTTTTGACGGCTGATTTCTCCCTCAATTTACCAGCAAATGCAAAAAAACTTGTTTATATGATCCACAATTAATATACTTTGATAATAATTACCGACTTTGTTGTTTTGAAGACCGCAAAATGTAGAAATAAAATGATTATTTCCCGTCTGATTTCCTTACCGATGCGTCCTAAAACACGCCGGTATACTGTTGAACCGGCAACAGTGTACGAATGGATGGTATTGTTATCTCCAGTGCATTTGCATATATTGCGTGTAAATGGTTCACCTGAGTGAACCATTTACTTTGTAGATGTGGTCTAGGTCGGAACTAGCTCCGCTACATCCAAAATTTTCAGATGATTATTAGGTCTTAATTTTGGGGAACATTTCACAAATCTAAAAGAGAGCTTCATTGGGTATATAGATGGCTTTCAAACTTTCAAACATGATTATCTCTAAAGTACAAAAAAATGACTTAGCGCCCTTCTCTTTCTCAACCAACGACATGTTAGACCCCGTGCTCACACTTGAATGTGATCAGAAGTGTGTTCGTCAGCTCCGGTTGTGACACGCAATTCCGAATCGGTTACACGTTTGTTGACTCGTTTCAAAATGTTGCAGTTCAGTGTTCAATCACAGTTATAGGCTACAGCAGCTGCTGCTAAGTATCTGCCACTAAGTAATATGTACAACATTTTTAATGAAGGTATAATTTTTAATTAATATTTGTAAATCCTAGTCCGAAATCACCTTTTTGATCAATCATGGTTATAAGACTACAGCGGCTACATCAGCATAGATGCTGTAACTATGTCCAAAATTGTAATGAAGGAGTAATTTTGTTAATAAATATTTTTAAAACCCTAGTTCAAAATCACTTTTTGTCTATAGATAGAAGAAATCCTTGACTCAAATTGGAATGAAGTCGTCATGACTATGTCATGTGCAATCAATAGAACATGATTCTGGGGGTAATAATCTCAACATTATTTTGTTAAAGTTCTCATGTAAAATCTTGTGTTATCTCTTGTGCATTGTCATAGGTTGGTAACTTAGTAAAGCAGGTTTTCATCACAATTACCTTTTTAACCTTTACAGCATAGTTGCTGTATGATTTTGAATTCAATTGTTTATTATATGTGACACAATTAGATTTATTGCTGTCCCATGAAAGAACCAATTTAGAGGCAAAAATCAAGTTACTTTGAAAAAGTTCTTGAAAATTATAAAACCCTGTGATGAATCTTCTCCATCCCTTATACCAATTCAAGTAATAAATATGCTTTTGAATTCAACTTTGTGAACCCCCAGCCCGAAATTACACTATAATGGAGACTCATTTTGAAATTGAAATAGAGGTGTAACTTATTTGCAAATTGCGACAAGCACCCTCTCTTGGTGGTTCCTTAGCTGGTCTGGGTTTCACTGTATGAAAAGGGAAGCTTTATTGTATATGAACGCTATATATTCGCTACTGCAGTGTTCGCTTGTCTTTGTGTATTTTGAGTATTTAGTCTCGTCACTCTTAATTCTTATGATTGCATATGTCACTTAACGCAATGTATAATTTAGTCCTCTTATGTTATATCCTTGTGTATAACTCAATTAGTGGCTCTTTAATTTGTTACCAGTAATCATTGATTATGTTTTACTGTTTACGCTTCATAAAATCAGTTTAGATTTTCCTATTTATGTGAATTAAATATGTTTTGAAATAGAAGTACTAAATACCAAATCGTATACCATGCCTCTATTGTGTTGGTTTTAATCATTACCTTTTTTTCTTTTCACTTATATAACAAAGTTATAAATTTGTATAGGACATTTTAATTACTCCAAAATTAATTACCCCATATAGAAAGTTACCATTCTATCATAATTCATATCCACTGCATCCATTGAAATTCTGTATTAACAATTATGATTGCTACAAGAAATTAACAATTGTACTTGCACGAACTTATATCATGTTTAGAATGTGTGATAAATGTTGTGATGTTATTACTCTAAATATACAATCCTAGCTGCCGGTTATGTTAATTCATGCGCATTGCTGTGTCACACTGTCTGCAATATTAAGATTACATTATGTCTTGAAATAGATTCTATTAATATAATATATCATATTAAATATATTCTCACACCCTCAAACATAATTCAAATCAGCTATCCCTTGTGTTCCTTTCCACATGTCTGTAATGACTGAGATGTAATGACTGAGATAAAATAAGAAGATGGGTGGTGATGGATGATGATGATGATGATGGAGATGATGGAGATTGATGATGATGGATGGATTATGATGATGGTGGTGGTGGATGATGATGATGGATATAATGATGGATTTAATGTAAATGCACTAGTTGCATGGCAACAGAGTAAAAGCATACTCGTATTAGACAAACAAGTTGTTCAAAGTTGATGAATATGTGTACTAGATACAACAGTCTTGGGTATACAAAGTATTTGAATATTTATTCATATTTACATTTCAAATTTACAAAATAGAATGAGGAAGGAAAAAAATCGGGCATAAAAACAGCACTGCGGTGTTTGAAATACATTCACAAACAAAAGATTAGTCTACTGTACACAAAGTAATTATTGGTCTTAACAACATATCTTTATCGGTTATCACTTGCAAAAGCTTTCCCATACACTGTACCCAAATTGGTCCATAACTATCTCAAGCTCCATGAAAGTATCCGCAATAAAACTGAAACAATTGAAAATATTAGCGCTTTGACCAAGCCTTTGTTGTACTGGACAATTTGTGCAAGTAAAATCATACATTTTGAAATTCTACTTGCCCAAATATAAAATGTTCTTGCCTCCTTACTTCTAGATGAGATTAACACACATAAAATTACATTATTCTCTTTTAGTTGGAAGTAGGAACAATTATTAAGTTGCCCGATCAGTCAAGCAAACTAGAAAATTTATGAAATTTGACTTGCCCGACGCCAATTTCAACCTACCTGGGCAAGCGTGAGTGTTGAGCCCTGGCTTTGACTGACCAGGGGGGTGTTGCATATTAAAAGACACTATCAATTTATATAATTATATTATCTACACATACTATTTTGAAAGACGGCATTTTTATTAGTTATTACTAAAACAATGAAAGAAGACTTTTAAGACGTCTCACTCCAAGTAAAATACAAGTTTAGTATTAAATACCAGCAAAGTTTCTTAGTACGCATGAAATATTTAAGTATGCTGGTAGGATTTTACACATTAGGCTGTATGCCTGCATTTCCTGTAAAATGTCCATGTTCTGTGTGTCCAATGGAACCCTTTTATGAAGAGCGCTGCTATAACAAAACCCTCTTTTGCAAGGTAAGTTTATTGGTTTGCCTCTTTATATATCTTTTTGTTTTACCACCCTGATATAACAAGGTAAATTTCATAGTCACAAGCTCCTTGATATATATACCAAGGTTCCTCTGTATATTTTGTAGAAGATGCACTGCAGTAAAACCAATTACGATTATACTCAAAATTTTTGAAACCAAGAATCTACAGTCTCATCTCACAACAATGCTCCCCTTAGAAATAGATCTACAATAATATAGATCATTTGACATGGCTTAAACAAGGAATTACAAAATGCTAGCATATTTATTAACCCATTGGCCTCTGGCCTCGAATATACTCTGGATGGAGTCTGTACTAGCACAATCAAATCATTTTGAATGGGTTAATTGAACTGAAGCGATATTACATAACATCAAGAAAGATCTTTACAGTATTTGTATGCATTATGTTTTCTTTCATGGATATGATTACATGAAATATACCCACAAAAGGTACAATTAGTAAAAACTTTGTATTGTTATTCATTTGATTCTGACTATTAAATGTGTATTCACTATTTGATTTGTTGACATTTACAATCAAATATTCAATCTAGGAAACAAATTAGGACCAGGTAATCTAGCATATTCAATATATGTCTACATGGATTTATTTAAATACTGAAATGATTTCATAGGCAGTTTTAGAGTTAACCCATCGCCTACGAGAACCTAGTGGATCACGAGGATTGCAAAATCAAGTAGGCAATTGGTTAATTTATAGCGTATCTCTTTTTTTCAAACAAGGATTCATTTTAAGAAAATAAATACTTATTCATGAGATAATTTATTCACAAAAGAGTATAAAGTTCTTTTTAATAGCTGACAATGTTTTGCTATTAAAGATAAATATATACAAAACATCATACAAAGAGATATTGACTGTACAATATATTCTTGAAAATTACACTTGGGTCTGTTTATTTACACAATACAATGGACAGCAATCTTTCAGCTTGTTGATGCTTACATCTCGTATTAGCTTGACGAAACACTACATTTTTGCTGGTATCTAAGAGTAAAAGTGTCTCCCATGAAACCATCTCCTAGGGTCAGTGTTCATCTTCTGTGGAGAGATAAAACACACATACAAAAGAACAAATCATAATTATGTCTTTCGGCAAAATAAAACAACAAAAATAAACAGTTTTGGGATAGAGTGGGCTTACTTTATACTGGGGAGAACACCACAAGTTGGGAGGGAGCCAGGGGGATGTTTCACAAAGAAATATTTCGTCATTATGACAAATTTGTCATAATGACAACAAATTTTGGTGGCATTGGGACATTTTAACCAAAATGTTGCGAAATTTTGGCCAAAATTAGGACAAAATTTGGCGAGGTTTTGGCAAAGATGGTCCTAAAATGGCACCACAAAAATTTGTTATGACAAAATATTTCTTTGTGAAACACCCCCATGGGGGGTGTTGCAAAGAGTTGCGAGGAAATGCGCCCAAGTGCCCAAATTTGATTGGCTCAAATGCATATATGTTTTTGACTTGCTATCAATTGCAACTTTGCGATTAATCGCAACTTTTTATGCAACACCCCACAAGGTGGGTCAAACACTGCCATTTTGTGGGGACTTTTTTAACATGACTAGAAAGCTCTTTGCCATGTCAAACTTTTATGATTGGCCATGCATTTCCCAATCGACATGGAATTACATAGACTTGGATTATGAAATGCATCATGTTAACAGCAGCTTAAAATTACCACCGCCATATCTACCACAATGACTATTAGTGTTGCTGCATTCTACTCGATATATAACACCCCACTTTAAGATAGATTTAATATTAAATACCACCTATGATTGCTGTCAACTTGGAGATGAATCACACTGCTATACATGGGCCAAAATGTCAGTCATTGACCTTGTGAATGCCATCAGAGTTTTTAAACTGTTCCCTACAAATGAGACTACAATATTTTTAGCCTAAGCCCAGAACAAACCATCACAAATTTGATACTTGATTTCTCAACCTTCGCTCTCGTTATTAATTGTTACCACAAAGTAATCTTTCCTGGTCATCTTTCTTGTTTCGCATAGGTGGTCACTATATACAGGTTTGACTGTATCCCAATTAGATACTCTATTCACCTTCATTTCCGTTGTTACCACATATGAATCATTCCTGACATCCTTCCAATTCATTAGCTGCGACATGTGATCTTTCTTGAGGGGCTCTCGACCACCGAGACCATCATATATTTGTATAATTATCTTTAGTCAAAAATCATATCCTAGTGTAAAGAGACTGAATTTCTCACCATTTCCTTCCATTGTTACCACAAATGAATCGGTCAGGATGTCCTTCCAATTCATTAGCTGCGACTGATCTTTCTCAAGGGTTTATCAACCACAAAGACATTAAAGATTTTGTTAGATATGTTTTTTAGTCTAAAACCATAAATATCACCCTAGTTAGAGACTTAATTTCTCACCTTTCGCTTCCTTTGTTACCACAAATGAATCGTTCCGGACGTCCTTCCAGTTCATCAATTGCAACATGATCTTTCTCGAGGGGCTCTCGACCACTGTGACGAACGACGTCAGTGCCCTGTGTGCGCTGGCAATGCCAAACTGTGTTCTTGCTTCCTCTATCGTTTCCAGGTCACCCATGCTACGTGCGATGGTGTACGCCTTGCCAAAGTAGCGTGTTGCCTTCTCATATTCACCCTGTAATTGAACAAAAAGAAGAAATAGTCATTAATTAACAGGAAAAAATAGAAACAAAGTTGATTTTCCTCTGCATGAAAAAGATTTAAATAAATGCTAGAAATTGCATCTTTAGAAGTTGGGCAAGTAAAATAGGGAATTAACTAATTTTGCTTGCCCTAAATCAGAATTGAATTGCTCCAAAAAAAGAAAACTATTTTTTGGTCCATAAGTTTGGGCTGCCGTAAAATTGTACATGTATTTATACGTATTAGTGGCCTAGCTGAAGCTCATTTTAGGTAGTCCTAGGCTAGCGGGCCTGTTCTAATATTGAACCCTCGATACCATTAAAAAGCTTTTAAGGCTAATTTATAAATGTACATATTTTGGCAATGATATTTGTATCATGTCACATTTGTCAGCCTTTCATTTCCCTCTCTGTCTCTAATATGTTTCTGTACTATTCATACTTTCCCTCTTCTCTATACTTTTCCCTTCTTAATACGAGCACAGAGACCCTATCTGTGTGCGATAGGTAATATATTAGAACTGTTATTTGATCATTATTTTATTGACATTATGCTCACCAGGGAGTTGTAGATAGCACCCAGACAGCTGCATGCCTGGCTCAGAGCCTTCTCCTCGCTGTTCTTCTCGGCTATCTCAACATACATCTCAAGATACGTCACCGCTTCGTCTCTCTTACCTTGCCTGAATAAAAGAAAAACAATGTACCATTTAAAATAAGCCCAGCTGTGACCCTGATCATTGCTTTCATGACCCCAATATCTAATAAGTTGATTTGCTTCTCGAGATACATACATGTCAATCGGTTCTTGAGCTATTTTGAATATGTAATGAGCCCTGTGACTTTGACCTCTCGGCCCCAAAATCTAAATCCCCAAAATTGGCTCCTCAAGATACAAATACCGAGCATGGTGGCTTAGCGGTTAGAGTGTCCGCCTCATGCACGGGAGGTCCCGGGTTCGAACCCAGACCGGGTCATACCAAAGACTTTAAAAAATGGTACCTCCTGCATTCTAGCCAGACACTCGGCATTTATAGAATGTAGAAGGGAAAGTTAATCACACGAGTTACCAGACGTCTGGCCCCCTTCTGTAACTTTCGCTACATTTAGTAGACGTGTGGCCTAGGGCTAATGAAACGGAGATACGCGCCGCCTTATGTGCCAACATTGGTACGGGAAAGACTTTAACTAACTTTAACCTGTGACTTTGACCTCTCGGCCCCAAAATCTAAATCCCCAAAATTGGCTCCTCAAGATACAAATAGATGTACAAAGTTGTATGGTTTTCAGTCAATCGGTTCTTGAGATAACATGGTCACAAGATATTTTGAATATCACAAAACTTTTCATGAAAATGCATCTTCCCTCTGCACTTATACTCTGGTATATTAGAGAAAAGTTGATGATGAAGGGTTGTGTCATTCTGGCATCACAGATTCTAGCAGAGTGCTATCCAGAGAGGGTGGTATGAATATTTAAATAAATATTGACAAAATCTATAACAAAAATTCTAAGATGGAAATTTAAATTTGCTTAATCTTTCTCTGGTAGGTTTCTAAAATTGCTTTTATTCAATCCTCATTGATCCTTGGGGGAACTTCAATCCCATTTAAATCTGTACTTTCATGAGAAACCTTTTAACACAGAAAATTAAAAATACTTACATTTCATATGACTTTGCAATAGCTTCACAAGCCTTTCCCATGCCATCGTGGTCTTTGTACTGCTTACAAATGTCCAAGTAAGCTTGTAAATACTGCGAATAGAAAACAAAATTAAATTGATAAAGAAAATAATTTGCCAAAAACTAGATTATTTATTAAATTATACTTGCCTTGCATGATATCAATTTTTACTTGCCCTGGGCAATTGGGCAAGTATTAGTGTCAAACTCTGCATATATATAGATAAAAAATAGGTTTACAATCAGAGCAAGTTTGAGTCATTGTAGAAGAGGAACAATGCAAGCAAGCAGGCTGGGTTGGGGATCTAATTAACCCATAACCTCCCAATTTATCTGTCAAATTTTCGTAACAAATAATCTTGACATCAGCCTTCATGGCTAGAGTCAGTTAACATGAGAGCCAAGATGGCTAATTATACATGACTTATGGTCAGTGATAAGGTATAAGTATGCCCTGTTTTCATCATGTATATATCAACACAATTTCAAATAGAACAGGAAAGAAATAATGACTGAATCTAATCGATGCAGTGCTCCATACTAAATCAACAAGTCCCTAGTGTCAATTAGCCTTTCTTAAATGATAACTGCTTACCATGAGAGCAGTTTCTGCGTCGCCTGATTGTTCATAGGCCATTCCCAACTTGTGGCTTGTTTCCCCTTCTTTATGGCCATCTTTACCTGTTGGAACAGCAATACATTTAAGAAAAGTATTACAAAAACATCCTGATATACATGTATGTATTACATGTTATTATAGATGATAACAAATTAGAACAAAAAGTACTATGTTAACTTTGTATTATTAACTTATTTTATTTATCAAATATAATCTTAATATAATTGACGGTTATATGCCCATAGCTTTTCTTTTATGGAACAGGATACACATTTCATTCTGAAATGTATGCATAATTTATAAAGCTCTGACGAACAAAAATAAGAAATGTACTTTGATAACTTTGTAGTTATGAGCAAATATTTCTGAAGAAATCAGAACAATATTGACAGTCATACATCAAGAAACATATAAATTACAAACTTACTTTCTTTAGCCATTTCCAGGGCCTTGAGGAGGTAGGTGATGGCCTCCTGCAAGTCTAATTTTGGTTCTCTCTGATACGTGTCGGCCATGGTGGTGTAGAGGCGGCGGAGATGTTCGCAGGACTGCGAATGGAGCGCAGAGCTATCTTCCGTCGACCAGTCCTTGGATGACGTCAGCTCGTAGAAGGCCTCAAAGTGGTCCGCCGCCGCAGCAAACTCTCCTGGGGAAGAACAAATGAGAAAGAGATATTTCATGTACAAGTACAGTCAAAACTATGTACAGTGACCACCTAAGGGAGTAAAAAAAAAAGTAACCACTGTAGACAGGTGACCTCTATCATAGATGGTTTTTCTCTGGTGGGGAACACTTTTGATGGTCAGTGTTATAGGCAGGTCACTGTTATAGCAGGCTGGCTGTTATAGACAGGTGGCCAATACGCGAGTTACAAAAAAGTGGGGGAAATGGAATGACTACTGAATATTAGACTTATAGAACATACAAAAGGAGAGAGTTATGGTTCAGTGTCTGACTACTAGACTTTAAAAATGCATTTCTGCATGAAACCATGCACAGGAATGACTGTAAATTTGTGAAATCGGTTATGAACTTACTTCTCCTCTCGAAGCCCAGCCCGATGTTACAGTGAGCCTCAGCCTCCTTGCGGTCCCCTCCTTCCACGATCCCGGTGGCCGTGTCAAGGCAGGACTGGAAGAAGTGGTCCGCCAGCCACAGGTCGTTATCATCCAGGAAATACTTGGCAAGCTTCTCCCGCTCCTCGTACACACGCACCATGTTTTCTGTCAATAAATAATTAAATAAATAAATAAATGAATGAATAATGTTTCGATTCATAATCATCTCTAAGCGCTTTACAATATTACCCCCGTCATCGGACGCGCAGTCGCAGTCAATCCGCACGAGATGATCAATGTCAAGCAGTTGGTCAATAAAGATCTCAGCTAGAAATGTATGTAACTAGTACTTCCTTGGCAGGTTTCTCGCTCCTCTTACACATCTTACACAATGAGATGATAGAAATATCAAGCAGCTCTTCAATTAACACAATTATATCACCTATAAGAAGAAGTACTTGGCAAGTTTATCATGATCCTGGGCTAATTTGTTTAACCCACTCATGAGAATTCCAGCTAATGAATTAATACTGGTAGTGTGGATCATGCAGGCAAGGTAAGGATCTACTAGATATACCTTGTCTTAATGCCAGCTCAGCTTCCGTGAGATGGGCCTTCATCTGCCGGAGCTTCTCATGTTGGTCCGCCAGGAGAGACCTGTCCACCAAGAGGGAGTCTGCCCCAGCCCCGTCGACGATCCTCTGTTGATGCTTGACCAGGCTGAAGATTTCCGAGAATGAGCGGTGGAAACCGCCCTGCAATACTTCCAGGCACAGGTTGTGGAAAAATGTGTTACGGTATCTATTTATGAGAGATAGAGAGAGAGAAAAAAAAAAGAGGCACCAAATTAGAATCATTTCGTAAACTCACTTTGTAAGCTGTAAAATGTTACATTTTTGGAGGCAAGTGAATATACAGTACTTAAAACTGCAAAACAATGCCGTTTGTTATTTGAAAAGATAGACCAGCAGTTAGAGGAACAATGTATCTCTGTTAAACTGTTTGGAGGGACAACATAATTAATTTCTTAAAAATTACTTAAAACTGCAAACACTGTTTGCTAATTGAAGCAAAAAAGTAAAAATAATCAAAATAATGACAATGACAATCAAAGATGAAGAAAAAGACCAATGCATTTAGCTAAGAAGAAGGATAACAGGTATCCCTTTTAACTGTTTAACTGGAGGGTGAACACAATGGTTTCATACATTCTACATCCCTATAAAAAAAATCCTACCTTTGTGCTTCAGCTTTCGACATCGGAGGTCCCCGTGATAAGCCTGATCCATTTTTCAGTCTGTCTATCCGGCCTGCTAGTCTGTTCTTAGGCTTCCGGTACTGCTCCACGGGCCGCATCTTGTTGGGTGGGCTGGGTATCCTGTGCGTCATCATCGGATCGATTTTCGGGGAGTGACCCCGTGTGTTGTGGATGGCCGGCAGTGGTGCGGCCATTCTGCAAGTTTCCTTGACGTGTTGATGTGAACTCTATGCCCGTGGTTGGTGGTTGTGCTTGTTGTATCAGATCCAGCCAGGTGATTTGACAGATGGTTTACTTCTGTACATTTAAATTTTAAAACATTAAATTAAGTTACATTAAATACAAAATACAAGTCAAGAGTTCAAATCAAATCTTGGAGTAGATTACACTGTCTTAACCGCCACAGCTTCACTCTGAGTCTGATTTGTTCACTTTCTGTAAGTGTTAGTTTCTGATGTTCTTTTGAGTTTTGT
>JBAMJV010014457.1:0-22407 GCA_037951105.1 Echinarachnius parma
CACCTTAGGACAGCATCATCACCTTAGGACAGCGACATCACCTTAGGACAGCGACATCACCTTAGGACAAGCATCATCACCTTAGGACAGCATCATCACCTTAGGACAGCATCATCACCTTAGGACAGCGACATCACCTTAGGACAGCATCATCACCTTAGGACAGCATCATCACCTTAGGACAGCATCATCACCTTAGGACAGCATCATCACCTTAGGACAGCATCATCACCTTAGGACAGCATCATCACCTTAGGACAGCATCATCACCTTAGGACAGCGACATCACCTTAGGACAGCGACATCACCTTAGGACAGCATCATCACCTTAGGACAGCATCATCACCTTAGGACAGCATCATCACCTTAGGACAGCATCATCACCTTAGGGCAGCATCATCACCTTAGAACAGCATCATCACCTTAGGACAGCATCATCACTTTAGGGCAGCATCATCACCTTAGGACAGCATCATCACCTTAGGACAGCATCATCACCTTAGGACAGCATCATCACCTTAGGACAGCATCATCACCTTAGGACAGCATCATCACCTTAGGACAGCATCATCACCTTAGGACAGCATCATCACCTTAGGACAGCGACATCACCTTAGGACAGCATCATCACCTTAGGGCAGGAACTTCACCTTAGGGCAGCATCATCACCTTAGAACAGCAACATCACCTTAGGGGAGCATCATCACCTTAGGACAGCATCATCACCTTAGGACAGCATCATCACCTTAGGACAGCATCATCACCTTAGGGCAGCATCATCACCTTAGGACAGCATCATCACCTTAGGACAGCATCATCACCTTAGGACAGCATCATCACCTTAGGACAGCATCATCACCTTAGGACAGCATCATCACCTTAGGACAGCATCATCACCTTAGGACAGCATCATCACCTTAGGACAGCATCATCACCTTAGGACAGCAACATCACCTTAGGGCAGCATCATCACCTTAGGACAGCATCATCACCTTAGGACAGCATCATCAACTTAGAACAGCATCATCACCTTAGGACAGCATCATCACCTTAGGGCAGCATCATCACCTTAGGACAGCATCATCACCTTAGGACAGCATCATCACCTTAGGACAGCGACATCACCTTAGGACAGCATCATCACCTTAGGGCAGGAACTTCACCTTAGGGCAGCATCATCACCTTAGGACAGCATCATCACCTTAGGACAGCATCATCACCTTAGGACAGCGACATCACCTTAGGACAGCATCATCACCTTAGGACAGCATCATCACCTTAGGACAGCATCATCACCTTAGGACAGCATCATCACCTTAGGACAGCATCATCACCTTAGGACAGCATCATCACCTTAGGGCAGCATCATCACCTTAGGACAGCATCATCACCTTAGGACAGCATCATCACCTTAGGACAGCATCATCACCTTAGGACAGCATCATCACCTTAGGACAGCATCATCACCTTAGGACAGCATCATCACCTTAGGACAGCGACATCACCTTAGGACAGCGACACACCTTAGGACAGCATCATCACCTTAGGACAGCATCATCACCTTAGGACAGCAACATCACCTTAGGGCAGCAACATCACCTTAGGGCAGCATCATCACCTTAGGACAGCGACATCACCTTAGGACAGCGACATCACCTTAGGACAGCATCATCACCTTAGGACAGCGACATCACCTTAGGACAGCATCATCACCTTAGGACAGCATCATCACCTTAGGACAGCATCATCACCTTAGGACAGCATCATCACCTTAGGACAGCATCATCACCTTAGGACAGCATCATCACCTTAGGACAGCATCATCACCTTAGGACAGCATCATCACCTTAGGACAGCATCATCACCTTAGGACAGCATCATCACCTTAGGACAGCGACATCACCTTAGGACAGCGACATCACCTTAGGACAGCATCATCACCTTAGGACAGCATCATCACCTTAGGACAGCATCATCACCTTAGGACAGCATCATCACCTTAGGACAGCATCATCACCTTAGAACTGCATCATCACCTTAGGACAGCATCATCACCTTAGGACAGCATCATCACCTTAGAACAGCATCATCACCTTAGGACAGCATCATCACCTTAGGACAGCATCATCACCTTAGGACAGCATCATCACCTTAGGACAGCATCATCACCTTAGGACAGCATCATCACCTTAGGACAGCATCATCACCTTAGGGCAGCATCATCACCTTAGGACAGCATCATCACCTTAGGACAGCATCATCACCTTAGAACAGCATCATCACCTTAGGACAGCATCATCACCTTAGGGCAGCATCATCACCTTAGGACAGCATCATCACCTTAGAACAGCATCATCACCTTAGGACAGCATCATCACCTTAGGACAGCATCATCACCTTAGGACAGCATCATCACCTTAGGACAGCATCATCACCTTAGGACAGCATCATCACCTTAGGACAGCAACATCACCTTAGGGCAGCAACATCACCTTAGGGCAGCATCATCACCTTAGGACAGCGACATCACCTTAGGACAGCGACATCACCTTAGGACAGCATCATCACCTTAGGACAGCGACATCACCTTAGGACAGCGACATCACCTTAGGACAGCATCATCACCTTAGGACAGCGACATCACCTTAGGACAGCATCATCACCTTAGGACAGCATCATCACCTTAGGACAGCATCATCACCTTAGGACAGCATCATCACCTTAGGACAGCATCATCACCTTAGGACAGCATCATCACCTTAGGACAGCGACATCACCTTAGGACAGCATCATCACCTTAGGACAGCATCATCACCTTAGGACAGCATCATCACCTTAGGACAGCATCATCACCTTAGGGCAGCATCATCACCTTAGGACAGCATCATCACCTTAGGACAGCATCATCACCTTAGGACAGCATCATCACCTTAGGACAGCATCATCACCTTAGGACAGCATCATCACCTTAGGACAGCATCATCACCTTAGGACAGCATCATCACCTTAGGACAGCATCATCACCTTAGGACAGCAACATCACCTTAGGGCAGCATCATCACCTTAGGACAGCATCATCACCTTAGGACAGCATCATCAACTTAGAACAGCATCATCACCTTAGGACAGCATCATCACCTTAGGGCAGCATCATCACCTTAGGACAGCATCATCACCTTAGGACAGCATCATCACCTTAGGACAGCGACATCACCTTAGGACAGCATCATCACCTTAGGGCAGGAACTTCACCTTAGGGCAGCATCATCACCTTAGGACAGCATCATCACCTTAGGACAGCATCATCACCTTAGGACAGCGACATCACCTTAGGACAGCATCATCACCTTAGGACAGCATCATCACCTTAGGACAGCATCATCACCTTAGGACAGCATCATCACCTTAGGACAGCATCATCACCTTAGGACAGCATCATCACCTTAGGGCAGCATCATCACCTTAGGACAGCATCATCACCTTAGGACAGCATCATCACCTTAGGACAGCATCATCACCTTAGGACAGCATCATCACCTTAGGACAGCATCATCACCTTAGGACAGCATCATCACCTTAGGACAGCGACATCACCTTAGGACAGCGACACACCTTAGGACAGCATCATCACCTTAGGACAGCATCATCACCTTAGGACAGCAACATCACCTTAGGGCAGCAACATCACCTTAGGGCAGCATCATCACCTTAGGACAGCGACATCACCTTAGGACAGCGACATCACCTTAGGACAGCATCATCACCTTAGGACAGCGACATCACCTTAGGACAGCATCATCACCTTAGGACAGCATCATCACCTTAGGACAGCATCATCACCTTAGGACAGCATCATCACCTTAGGACAGCATCATCACCTTAGGACAGCATCATCACCTTAGGACAGCATCATCACCTTAGGACAGCATCATCACCTTAGGACAGCATCATCACCTTAGGACAGCGACATCACCTTAGGACAGCGACATCACCTTAGGACAGCATCATCACCTTAGGACAGCATCATCACCTTAGGACAGCATCATCACCTTAGGACAGCATCATCACCTTAGGACAGCATCATCACCTTAGGACAGCATCATCACCTTAGAACTGCATCATCACCTTAGGACAGCATCATCACCTTAGGACAGCATCATCACCTTAGAACAGCATCATCACCTTAGGACAGCATCATCACCTTAGGACAGCATCATCACCTTAGGACAGCATCATCACCTTAGGACAGCATCATCACCTTAGGACAGCATCATCACCTTAGGACAGCATCATCACCTTAGGGCAGCATCATCACCTTAGGACAGCATCATCACCTTAGGACAGCATCATCACCTTAGAACAGCATCATCACCTTAGGACAGCATCATCACCTTAGGGCA
This sequence comes from Echinarachnius parma, assembly GCA_037951105.1. Lineage (NCBI taxonomy): Eukaryota > Metazoa > Echinodermata > Echinoidea > Clypeasteroida > Echinarachniidae > Echinarachnius > Echinarachnius parma. The sequence goes on from JBAMJV010014457.1 coordinate 4,401, forward strand.
GCATCATCACCTTAGGACAGCATCATCACCTTAGAACAGCATCATCACCTTAGGACAGCATCATCACCTTAGGACAGCATCATCACCTTAGGACAGCATCATCACCTTAGGACAGCATCATCACCTTAGGACAGCATCATCACCTTAGGACAGCAACATCACCTTAGGGCAGCAACATCACCTTAGGGCAGCATCATCACCTTAGGACAGCGACATCACCTTAGGACAGCGACATCACCTTAGGACAGCATCATCACCTTAGGACAGCGACATCACCTTAGGACAGCATGATCACCTTAGGACAGCATCATCACCTTAGGACAGCATCATCACCTTAGGACACCATCATCACCTTAGGACAGCATCATCACCTTAGGACAGCATCATCACCTTAGGACAGCATCATCACCTTAGGACAGCATCATCACCTTAGGACAGCATCATCACCTTAGGACAGCATCATCACCTTAGGACAGCATCATCACCTTAGGACAGCGACATCACCTTAGGACAGCGACATCACCTTAGGACAGCATCATCACCTTAGGACAGCGACATCACCTTAGGACAGCATCATCACCTTAGGACAGCATCATCACCTTAGGACAGCATCATCACCTTAGGACAGCATCATCACCTTAGGACAGCATCATCACCTTAGGACAGCATCATCACCTTAGGACAGCATCATCACCTTAGGACAGCATCATCACCTTAGGACAGCATCATCACCTTAGGACAGCATCATCACCTTAGGACAGCGACATCACCTTAGGACAGCGACATCACCTTAGGACAGCATCATCACCTTAGGACAGCATCATCACCTTAGGACAGCATCATCACCTTAGGACAGCATCATCACCTTAGGACAGCATCATCACCTTAGGGCAGCATCATCACCTTAGGACAGCATCATCACCTTAGAACAGCATCATCACCTTAGGACAGCATCATCACCTTAGGGCAGCATCATCACCTTAGGACAGCATCATCACCTTAGGACAGCATCATCACCTTAGGACAGCATCATCACCTTAGGACAGCATCATCACCTTAGGACAGCATGATCACCTTAGGACAGCATCATCACCTTAGGACAGCGACATCACCTTAGGACAGCGACATCACCTTAGGACAGCATCATCACCTTAGGACAGCATCATCACCTTAGGACAGCATCATCACCTTAGGACAGCATCATCACCTTAGGACAGCATCATCACCTTAGAACTGCATCATCACCTTAGGACAGCATCATCACCTTAGGGCAGCATCATCACCTTAGGACAGCATCATCACCTTAGAACAGCATCATCACCTTAGGACAGCATCATCACCTTAGGACAGCATCATCACCTTAGGACAGCATTATCACCTTAGGACAGCATCATCACCTTAGAACAGCATCATCACCTTAGGACAGCATCATCACTTTAGGGCAGCATCATCACCTTAGGACAGCATCATCACCTTAGGACAGCATCATCACCTTAGGACAGCGACATCACCTTAGGACAGCATCATCACCTTAGGGCAGGAACTTCACCTTAGGGCAGCATCATCACCTTAGGACAGCATCATCACCTTAGGACAGCATCATCACCTTAGGACAGCAACATCACCTTAGGGCAGCAACATCACCTTAGGGCAGCATCATCACCTTAGGACAGCGACATCACCTTAGGACAGCGACATCACCTTAGGACAGCATCATCACCTTAGGACAGCGACATCACCTTAGGACAGCATCATCACCTTAGGACAGCATCATCACCTTAGGACAGCATCATCACCTTAGGACAGCATCATCACCTTAGGACAGCATCATCACCTTAGGACAGCATCATCACCTTAGGACAGCATCATCACCTTAGGACAGCATCATCACCTTAGGACAGCATCATCACCTTAGGACAGCATCATCACCTTAGGACAGCGACATCACCTTAGGACAGCGACATCACCTTAGGACAGCATCATCACCTTAGGACAGCATCATCACCTTAGGACAGCATCATCACCTTAGGACAGCATCATCACCTTAGGACAGCATCATCACCTTAGAACTGCATCATCACCTTAGGACAGCATCATCACCTTAGAACAGCATCATCACCTTAGGACAGCATCATCACCTTAGAACAGCATCATCACCTTAGGACAGCATCATCACCTTAGGACAGCATCATCACCTTAGGACAGCATCATCACCTTAGGACAGCATCATCACCTTAGGACAGCATCATCACCTTAGGACAGCGACATCACCTTAGGACAGCGACATCACCTTAGGACAGCATCATCACCTTAGGACAGCATCATCACCTTAGGACAGCATCATCACCTTAGGACAGCATCATCACCTTAGGACAGCATCATCACCTTAGGGCAGCATCATCACCTTAGGACAGCATCATCACCTTAGAACAGCATCATCACCTTAGGACAGCATCATCACCTTAGGGCAGCATCATCACCTTAGGACAGCATCATCACCTTAGGACAGCATCATCACCTTAGGACAGCATCATCACCTTAGGACAGCATCATCACCTTAGGACAGCATCATCACCTTAGGACAGCATGATCACCTTAGGACAGCATCATCACCTTAGGACAGCGACATCACCTTAGGACAGCGACATCACCTTAGGACAGCATCATCACCTTAGGACAGCATCATCACCTTAGGACAGCATCATCACCTTAGGACAGCATCATCACCTTAGGACAGCATCATCACCTTAGAACTGCATCATCACCTTAGGACAGCATCATCACCTTAGGGCAGCATCATCACCTTAGGACAGCATCATCACCTTAGAACAGCATCATCACCTTAGGACAGCATCATCACCTTAGGACAGCATCATCACCTTAGGACAGCATTATCACCTTAGGACAGCATCATCACCTTAGAACAGCATCATCACCTTAGGACAGCATCATCACTTTAGGGCAGCATCATCACCTTAGGACAGCATCATCACCTTAGGACAGCATCATCACCTTAGGACAGCGACATCACCTTAGGACAGCATCATCACCTTAGGGCAGGAACTTCACCTTAGGGCAGCATCATCACCTTAGGACAGCATCATCACCTTAGGACAGCATCATCACCTTAGGACAGCAACATCACCTTAGGGCAGCAACATCACCTTAGGGCAGCATCATCACCTTAGGACAGCGACATCACCTTAGGACAGCGACATCACCTTAGGACAGCATCATCACCTTAGGACAGCGACATCACCTTAGGACAGCATCATCACCTTAGGACAGCATCATCACCTTAGGACAGCATCATCACCTTAGGACAGCATCATCACCTTAGGACAGCATCATCACCTTAGGACAGCATCATCACCTTAGGACAGCATCATCACCTTAGGACAGCATCATCACCTTAGGACAGCATCATCACCTTAGGACAGCGACATCACCTTAGGACAGCGACATCACCTTAGGACAGCATCATCACCTTAGGACAGCATCATCACCTTAGGACAGCATCATCACCTTAGGACAGCATCATCACCTTAGGACAGCATCATCACCTTAGGACAGCATCATCACCTTAGAACTGCATCATCACCTTAGGACAGCATCATCACCTTAGAACAGCATCATCACCTTAGGGCAGCATCATCACCTTAGGGCAGCATCATCACCTTAGGACAGCATCATCAACTTAGAACAGCATCATCACCTTAGGACAGCGACATCACCTTAGGGCAGGAACTTCACCTTAGGGCAGCATCATCACCTTAGGACAGCATCATCACCTTAGGACAGCATCATCACCTTAGGACAGCATCATCACCTTAGGACAGCATCATCACCTAATGACAGCATCATCACCTTAGGGCAGCATCATCACCTTAGGACAGCATCATCACCTTAGGACAGCATCATCACCTTAGGGCAGCATCATCACCTTAGGACAGCATCATCACCTTAGGACAGCGACATCACCTTAGGACAGCATCATCACCTTAGGGCAGCATCATCACCTTAGGACAGCATCATCACCTTAGGACAGCATCATCACCTTAGGACAGCATCATCACCTTAGGACGGCATCATCACCTTAGGACAGCATCATCACCTTAGGACAGCATCATCACCTTAGGGCAGGAACTTCACCTTAGGGCAGCATCATCACCTTAGGACAGCATCATCACCTTAGGACAGCATCATCACCTTAGGACAGCAACATCACCTTAGGACAGCGACATCACCTTAGGACAGCATCATCACCTTAGGGCAGGAACTTCACCTTAGGGCAGCATCATCACCTTAGGACAGCATCATCACCTTAGGACAGCATCATCACCTTAGGACAGCATCATCACCTTAGGACAGCATCATCACCTTAGGACAGCGACATCACATTAGGACAGCATCATCACCTTAGGACAGCATCATCACCTTAGGACAGCATCATCACCTTAGGACAGCGACATCACCTTAGGACAGCATCATCACCTTAGGACAGCATCATCACCTTAGGACAGCATCATCACCTTAGGACAGCATCATCACCTTAGGACAGCATCATCACCTTAGGACAGCATCATCACCTTAGAACAGCATCATCACCTTAGGGCAGGAACTTCACCTTAGGACAGCATCATCACCTTAGGACAGCATCATCACCTTAGGACAGCATCATCACCTTAGGACAGCATCATCACCTTAGGACAGCATCATCACCTTAGGACAGCATCATCACCTTAGGACAGCGACATCACCTTAGGACAGCGACATCACCTTAGGACAGCGACATCACCTTAGGACAGCATCATCACTTTAGGACAGCATCATCACCTTAGGACAGCATCATCACCTTAGGACAGCATCATCACCTTAGGACAGCATCATCACCTTAGGGCAGCATCATCACCTTAGGACAGCATCATCACCTTAGGACAGCATCATCACCTTAGGACAGCGACATCACCTTAGGACAGCATCATCACCTTAGGACAGCATCATCACCTTAGGACAGCATCATCACCTTAGGACAGCGACATCACCTTAGGACAGCGACATCACCTTAGGACAGCATCATCACCTTAGGACAGCGACATCACCTTAGGACAGCATCATCACCTTAGGACAGCATCATCACCTTAGGACAGCATCATCACCTTAGGACAGCATCATCACCTTAGGACAGCATCATCACCTTATGACAGCATCATCACCTTAGGACAGCATCATCACCTTAGGACAGCGACATCACCTTAGGACAGCGACATCACCTTAGGACAGCATCATCACCTTAGGACAGCATCATCACCTTAGGACAGCATCATCACCTTAGGACAGCATCATCACCTTAGGACAGCATCATCACCTTAGGACAGCATCATCACCTTAGGACAGCATCATCACCTTAGGACAGCATCATCACCTTAGGACAGCAACATCACCTTAGGGCAGCATCATCACCTTAGAACAGCATCATCACCTTAGAACAGCATTATCACCTTAGGACAGCATCATCACCTTAGGGCAGCATCATCACCTTAGGACAGCGACATCACCTTAGGACAGCGACATCACCTTAGGACAGCATCATCACCTTAGGACAGCGACATCACCTTAGGACAGCATCATCACCTTAGGACAGCATCATCACCTTAGGACAGCATCATCACCTTAGGACAGCATCATCACCTTAGGACAGCATCATCACCTTAGGACAGCATCATCACCTTAGGACAGCATCATCACCTTAGGACAGCATCATCACCTTAGGACAGCATCATCACCTTAGGACAGCATCATCACCTTAGGACAGCGACATCACCTTAGGACAGCGACATCACCTTAGGACAGCATCATCACCTTAGGACAGCATCATCACCTTAGGACAGCATCATCACCTTAGGACAGCATCATCACCTTAGGACAGCATCATCACCTTAGAACTGCATCATCACCTTAGGACAGCATCATCACCTTAGAACAGCATCATCACCTTAGGACAGCATCATCACCTTAGAACAGCATCATCACCTTAGGACAGCATCATCACCTTAGGACAGCATCATCACCTTAGGACAGCATCATCACCTTAGGACAGCATCATCACCTTAGGACAGCATCATCACCTTAGGACAGCGACATCACCTTAGGACAGCGACATCACCTTAGGACAGCATCATCACCTTAGGACAGCATCATCACCTTAGGACAGCATCATCACCTTAGGACAGCATCATCACCTTAGGACAGCATCATCACCTTAGGGCAGCATCATCACCTTAGGACAGCATCATCACCTTAGAACAGCATCATCACCTTAGGACAGCATCATCACCTTAGGGCAGCATCATCACCTTAGGACAGCATCATCACCTTAGGACAGCATCATCACCTTAGGACAGCATCATCACCTTAGGACAGCATCATCACCTTAGGACAGCATCATCACCTTAGGACAGCATGATCACCTTAGGACAGCATCATCACCTTAGGACAGCGACATCACCTTAGGACAGCGACATCACCTTAGGACAGCATCATCACCTTAGGACAGCATCATCACCTTAGGACAGCATCATCACCTTAGGACAGCATCATCACCTTAGGACAGCATCATCACCTTAGAACTGCATCATCACCTTAGGACAGCATCATCACCTTAGGGCAGCATCATCACCTTAGGACAGCATCATCACCTTAGAACAGCATCATCACCTTAGGACAGCATCATCACCTTAGGACAGCATCATCACCTTAGGACAGCATTATCACCTTAGGACAGCATCATCACCTTAGAACAGCATCATCACCTTAGGACAGCATCATCACTTTAGGGCAGCATCATCACCTTAGGACAGCATCATCACCTTAGGACAGCATCATCACCTTAGGACAGCGACATCACCTTAGGACAGCATCATCACCTTAGGGCAGGAACTTCACCTTAGGGCAGCATCATCACCTTAGGACAGCATCATCACCTTAGGACAGCATCATCACCTTAGGACAGCAACATCACCTTAGGGCAGCAACATCACCTTAGGGCAGCATCATCACCTTAGGACAGCGACATCACCTTAGGACAGCGACATCACCTTAGGACAGCATCATCACCTTAGGACAGCGACATCACCTTAGGACAGCATCATCACCTTAGGACAGCATCATCACCTTAGGACAGCATCATCACCTTAGGACAGCATCATCACCTTAGGACAGCATCATCACCTTAGGACAGCATCATCACCTTAGGACAGCATCATCACCTTAGGACAGCATCATCACCTTAGGACAGCATCATCACCTTAGGACAGCATCATCACCTTAGGACAGCATCATCACCTTAGGACAGCATCATCACCTTAGGACAGCGACATCACCTTAGGACAGCGACATCACCTTAGGACAGCATCATCACCTTAGGACAGCATCATCACCTTAGGACAGCATCATCACCTTAGGACAGCATCATCACCTTAGGACAGCATCATCACCTTAGAACTGCATCATCACCTTAGGACAGCATCATCACCTTAGAACAGCATCATCACCTTAGGGCAGCATCATCACCTTAGGGCAGCATCATCACCTTAGGACAGGAACTTCACCTTAGGGCAGGAACTTCACCTTAGGGCAGCATCATCACCTTAGGACAGCATCATCACCTTAGGACAGCATCATCACCTTAGGACAGCATCATCACCTTAGGACAGCATCATCACCTAATGACAGCATCATCACCTTAGGGCAGCATCATCACCTTAGGACAGCATCATCACCTTAGGACAGCATCATCACCTTAGGGCAGCATCATCACCTTAGGACAGCATCATCACCTTAGGACAGCGACATCACCTTAGGACAGCATCATCACCTTAGGGCAGCATCATCACCTTAGGACAGCATCATCACCTTAGGACAGCATCATCACCTTAGGACAGCATCATCACCTTAGGACGGCATCATCACCTTAGGACAGCATCATCACCTTAGGACAGCATCATCACCTTAGGGCAGGAACTTCACCTTAGGGCAGCATCATCACCTTAGGACAGCATCATCACCTTAGGACAGCATCATCACCTTAGGACAGCAACATCACCTTAGGACAGCGACATCACCTTAGGACAGCATCATCACCTTAGGGCAGGAACTTCACCTTAGGGCAGCATCATCACCTTAGGACAGCATCATCACCTTAGGACAGCATCATCACCTTAGGACAGCATCATCACCTTAGGACAGCATCATCACCTTAGGACAGCGACATCACATTAGGACAGCATCATCACCTTAGGACAGCATCATCACCTTAGGACAGCATCATCACCTTAGGACAGCGACATCACCTTAGGACAGCATCATCACCTTAGGACAGCATCATCACCTTAGGACAGCATCATCACCTTAGGACAGCATCATCACCTTAGGACAGCATCATCACCTTAGGACAGCATCATCACCTTAGAACAGCATCATCACCTTAGGGCAGGAACTTCACCTTAGGACAGCATCATCACCTTAGGACAGCATCATCACCTTAGGACAGCATCATCACCTTAGGACAGCATCATCACCTTAGGACAGCATCATCACCTTAGGACAGCATCATCACCTTAGGACAGCGACATCACCTTAGGACAGCGACATCACCTTAGGACAGCGACATCACCTTAGGACAGCATCATCACTTTAGGACAGCATCATCACCTTAGGACAGCATCATCACCTTAGGACAGCATCATCACCTTAGGACAGCATCATCACCTTAGGGCAGCATCATCACCTTAGGACAGCATCATCACCTTAGGACAGCATCATCACCTTAGGACAGCGACATCACCTTAGGACAGCATCATCACCTTAGGACAGCATCATCACCTTAGGACAGCATCATCACCTTAGGACAGCGACATCACCTTAGGACAGCGACATCACCTTAGGACAGCATCATCACCTTAGGACAGCGACATCACCTTAGGACAGCATCATCACCTTAGGACAGCATCATCACCTTAGGACAGCATCATCACCTTAGGACAGCATCATCACCTTAGGACAGCATCATCACCTTAGGACAGCATCATCACCTTATGACAGCATCATCACCTTAGGACAGCATCATCACCTTAGGACAGCGACATCACCTTAGGACAGCGACATCACCTTAGGACAGCATCATCACCTTAGGACAGCATCATCACCTTAGGACAGCATCATCACCTTAGGACAGCATCATCACCTTAGGACAGCATCATCACCTTAGGACAGCATCATCACCTTAGGACAGCATCATCACCTTAGGACAGCATCATCACCTTAGGACAGCAACATCACCTTAGGGCAGCATCATCACCTTAGAACAGCATCATCACCTTAGAACAGCATTATCACCTTAGGACAGCATCATCACCTTAGGGCAGCATCATCACCTTAGGACAGCATCATCACCTTAGAACAGCATCATCACCTTAGGACAGCATCATCACCTTAGGACAGCATCATCACCTTAGGACAGCATCATCACCTTAGGACAGCATCATCACCTTAGGACAGCATCATCACCTTAGAACAGCATCATCACCTTAGGGCAGCATCATCACCTTAGGACAGCATCATCACCTTAGGACAGCATCATCACCTTAGGACAGCGACATCACCTTAGGACAGCGACATCACCTTAGGACAGCATCATCACCTTAGGACAGCATCATCACCTTAGGACAGCATCATCACCTTAGGACAGCATCATCACCTTAGGACAACATCATCACCTTAGGACAGCATCATCACCTTAGGACAGCATCATCACCTTAGGACAGCATCATCACCTTAGGACAGCATCATCACCTTAGGACAGCATCATCACCTTAGGACAGCATCATCACCTTAGGACAGCAACATCACCTTAGGGCAGCATCATCACCTTAGAACAGCATCATCACCTTAGAACAGCATTATCACCTTAGGACAGCATCATCACCTTAGGGCAGCATCATCACCTTAGGACAGCATCATCACCTTAGAACAGCATCATCACCTTAGGACAGCATCATCACCTTAGGACAGCGACATCACCTTAGGACAGCATCATCACCTTAGGACAGCATCATCACCTTAGGACAGCATCATCACCTTAGAACAGCATCATCACCTTAGGACAGCATCATCACCTTAGGACAGCATCATCACCTTAGGACAGCATCATCACCTTAGGACAGCATCATCACCTTAGGACAGCATCATCACCTTAGGACAGCGACATCACCTTAGGACAGCGACATCACCTTAGGACAGCATCATCACCTTAGGACAGCATCATCACCTTAGGACAGCATCATCACCTTAGGACAGCATCATCACCTTAGGACAGCATCATCACCTTAGAACTGCATCATCACCTTAGGACAGCATCATCACCTTAGGGCAGCATCATCACCTTAGGACAGCATCATCACCTTAGAACAGCTTCATCACCTTAGGGCAGCATCATCACCTTAGGACAGCATCATCACCTTAGGACAGCATCATCACCTTAGAACAGCATCATCACCTTAGGACAGCATCATCACCTTAGGGCAGCATCATCACCTTAGGACAGCATCATCACCTTAGAACAGCATCATCACCTTAGGGCAGCATCATCACCTTAGGACAGCATCATCACCTTAGGACAGCATCATCACCTTAGGACAGCATCATCACCTTAGGACAGCATCATCACCTTAGGACAGCATCATCACCTTAGGACAGCATCATCACCTTAGGACAGCATCATCACCTTAGGACAGCATCATCACCTTAGGACAGCATCATCACCTTAGGACAGCATCATCACCTTAGAACAGCATCATCACCTTAGGACAGCATCATCACCTTAGGACAGCATCATCACCTTAGGACAGCATCATCACCTTAGGACAGCGACATCACCTTAGGACAGCATCATCACCTTAGGACAGCATCATCACCTTAGGACAGCATCATCACCTTAGGACAGCATCATCACCTTAGGACAGCATCATCACCTTAGAACTGCATCATCACCTTAGGACAGCATCATCACCTTAGGGCAGCATCATCACCTTAGGACAGCATCATCACCTTAGAACAGCATCATCACCTTAGGAGAGCATCATCACCTTAGGGCAGCATCATCACCTTAGGACAGCATCATCACCTTAGGACAGCATCATCACCTTAGGACAGCGACATCACCTTAGGACAGCATCATCACCTTAGGACAGCAACATCACCTTAGGACAGCATCATCACCTTAGGACAGCGACATCACCTTAGGACAGCATCATCACCTTAGGACAGCAACATCACCTTAGGGCAGCATCATCACCTTAGGACAGCATCATCACCTTAGGACAGCATCATCAACTTAGAACAGCATCATCACCTTAGGACAGCATCATCACCTTAGGGCAGCATCATCACCTTAGGACAGCATCATCACCTTAGGACAGCATCATCACCTTAGGACAGCGACATCACCTTAGGACAGCATCATCACCTTAGGACAGCAACATCACCTTAGGACAGCATCATCACCTTAGGACAGCAACATCACCTTAGGACAGCATCATCACCTTAGGACAGCATCATCACCTTAGAACAGCATCATCACCTTAGGAAAGCATCATCACCTTAGAACAGCATCATCACCTTAGGACAGCATCATCACCTTAGGACAGCATCATCACCTTAGGACAGCGACATCACCTTAGGACAGCATCATCACCTTAGGACAGCGACATCACCTTAGGACAGCATCATCACCTTAGGGCAGGAACTTCACCTTAGGACAGCATCATCACCTTAGGACAGCATCATCACCTTAGGACAGCATCATCACCTTAGGGCAGCAACGTCACCTTAGGGCAGCATCATCACCTTAGGACAGCATCATCACCTTAGGACAGCATCATCACCTTAGGACAGCGACATAACCTTAGGGCAGCATCATCACCTTAGGACAGCATCATCACCTTAGGAAGCAACATCACCTTAGGGAAGCAACATCACCTTAGGGCAGCATCATCACCTTAGGACAGCAACATCACCTTAGGACAGCAACATCACCTTAGGGCAGCAACATCACCTTAGGACAGCAACATCACCTTAGGGCAGCAACGTCACCTTCAGGGCAGCAACATCACCTTAGGGCAGGAACATCACCTTAGGACAGGAACATCACCTTAGGGCAGGAACATCACCTTAGGGCAGCAACATCACCTTAGGGCAGGAACATCACCTTAGTACAGCAACATCACATTAGGGCAGCAACATCACCTTAGACCAACCAATCGCTAGATCAGTCCGACCATCCATACATTAGATCTGCAGAGGGGAGGAAGAAAACAAATAAACATGATTAGAAAAAAGCTTGGTACGTACAATTGACAAGACCAACCTTACAATGGCGCAGCATCGATCGTCAGTGCCATCAGCCATCATACCATCCGTTAGATCGGTCCGACCATCCATCTGTTAGATCAGTCCGACCATCCATCCGTTAGATCTGCAGAGGGGAGGAAAAAAAAGAAAAATGATTAGAAAAAAGCTTGGTACACACAATTGACAAGACCTACCGTACAATGGCGCAACATCGATCGTCAGTGCCATCAGCCATCATACCATCCGTTAGATCGGTCCGACCATCAATCCGTTAGATCAGTCCGACCATCTATCCGTTAGATCTGCAGAGGGGAGGAAGAAAAAAAGAAACGTGATTAGAAAAAAGCTTCATACACACAATTGACAAGACCTACCGTACAATGGCGCAGCATGGATCGTCAGTGCGATCAGCCATCATCCATCCGTTAGATCGGTCCCGCCAGCCAGTGCGACCATCCATCCGTTAGATCTGCAGAGGGGAGAAAGAAAAAAAGAAACTTGATTAGAAAAAAGCTTGGTACACACAATTGACAAGACCTACCGTACAATGGCGCAACATCGATCGTCAGTGCCATCAGCCATCATACCATCCGTTAGATCTGTCCGACCATCAATCCGTTAGATCAGTCCGACCATCTATCCTTTAGATCTGCAGAGGGGAGGGGGAAAAAAACGTGATTAGAAAAAAGCTTGGTACACACAATTGACACGACTTACCGTACAATGGCGCAGAACTGATAGTCAGTGCGATCAGGCATCATCCATCCGTTAGATTGGTCCCGCCATCCATCCGTTAGATCGGTCCCGCCATCCATCCGTTAGATCAGTGCGACCATCCATCCGTTAGATCTGCAGAGGGGAGGAAGAAAACAAGAAACGTGATTAGAAAAAAGCTTGGTACACACAATTGACACGACCTACCGTACAATGGCGCAATATCGATCGTCAGTGCGATAAGCCATCATCAATCCGTTAGATCGGTCCCGGCATCCATCCGTGAGATCAGTGCAACCATCCATCCGTTAGATCTGCAGAGGGGAGGAAGAAAAACAGGAAACATGATGAGAAAAAGGCTTGGTACGCACAATCGACACGACCTACCGTACAATGGCGCAAACTCGATCGTCAGTGCGATCAGCCATCATCCATCCGTGAGATCGGTTCGACCATCCATCCGTTAGATCAGTGCGACCATCCATCCGTTAGATCTGCAGAGGGGTGAAAGACAAAAAAGAAACATGATTAGAAAAAAGCTTGGTACACACAATTGACAAGACCTGCCTTACAATGGCGCAACATCGATCGTCAGTGCCATCAGCCATCATACCATCCGTTAGATCGGTCCGACCATCCATCCTTTAGATCTGCAGAGGGGAGGAAGAAAAACAGGAAACATGATGAGAAAAAAGCTTGGTACACACAATCGACACGACCTACCGTACAATGGCGCAAACTCGATCGTCAGTGCGATCAGCCATCATCCATCCGTTAGATCGGTTCGACCATCCATCCGTTAGATCAGTGCGACCATCCATCCGTTAGATCTGCAGAGGGGAGAAAGACAAAAAAAAAACATGATTAGAAAAAAGCTTGGTACACATAATTGACAAGACCTGCCTTACAATGGCGCAACATCGATCGTCAGTGCCATGAGCCATCATACCATCCGTTAGATCAGTCCGACCATCTATCCGTTAGATCTGCAGAGGGGAGGAAGAAAAAAGAAACGTGATTAGAAAAAAGCTTGGTACACACAATTTACACGACTTACCGTACAATGGCGAAGCATCGATCGTCAGTGCGATCAGCCATCATCCATCCGTTAGATCGGTTCGACCATCCATCCGTTAGATCAGTGCGACCATCCATCCGTTAGATCTGCAGAGGGGAGAAAGACAAAAAAGAAACATGATTAGAAAAAAGCTTGGTACACATAATTGACAGACCTGCCTTACAATGGCGCAACATCGATCGTCAGTGCCATCAGCCATCATACCATCCGTTAGATCAGTCCGACCATCTATCCGTTAGATCTGCAGAGGGGAGGAAGAAAAAAGAAACGTGATTAGAAAAAAGCTTGGTACACACAATTTACACGACTTACCGTACAATGGCGAAGCATCGATCGTCAGTGCGATCAGCCATCCTCCATCCGTTAGATCGGTCCCGGCATCCATCCGTTAGATCAGTGCGACCATCCATTCGTTAGATCTGCAGAGGGGAGGATGAAAAAAAGGAACATGATTAGAAAAAAGCTTGGTACACACGATTGACACGACCTACCGTACAATGGCGCAGCATGGATCGTCAGTGCCATCAGCCATCATACCATCCGTTAGATCGGTCCCGCCAACCATCCGTTAGATCAGTGCGACCATCCATTCGTTAGATCTGCAGAGGGGAGAAAGACAAAAAAAGAAACATGATTAGAAAAAAGCTTGGTTCACACGATTGACACGACCTACCGTACAATGGCGCATAATCGATCGTCAGTGCGATCAGCTATTATCCATCCGTTAGATTGGTCCGGCCATCCATCCGTGAGATCAGTGCGACCATCCATCCGTTAGATCTGCAGAGGGGAGGAAGAAAAAAGAATCATGATAAGAAAAAAGCTTGGTACACACAATTAACACGACCTACAGTACAATGGCGCAGAAATGATAGGCAGTGCGATCAGCCATCATCCATTTGTAGATCGGTCCTACCATCCATCCGTTAGATCTGCCGAGGGGAGGAAGAAAAAAAGAAACGTGATTAGAAAAAACCTTGGTACACACAATTGAAACGACTTACCGTACAATGGCGCAGCATCGATCGTCAGTGCGATCAGCCATCATCCATCCGTTAGATCGGTCCCGCCATCCATCCGTTAGATCAGTGCGACCATCCATCCGTTAGATCTGCAGAGGGGAGGAAGAAAAACAGGAAACATGATGAGAAAAAAGCTTGGTACACACAATCGACACGACCTACCGTACAATGGCGCAAACTCGATCGTCAGTGCGATCAGCCATCATCCATCCGTTAGATCGGTTCGACCATCCATCCGTTAGATCAGTGCGACCATCCATCCGTTAGATCTGCAGAGGGGAGAAAGACAAAAAAAAAACATGATTAGAAAAAAGCTTGGTACACATAATTGACAAGACCTGCCTTACAATGGCGCAACATCGATCGTCAGTGCCATGAGCCATCATACCATCCGTTAGATCAGTCCGACCATCTATCCGTTAGATCTGCAGAGGGGAGGAAGAAAAAAGAAACGTGATTAGAAAAAAGCTTGGTACACACAATTTACACGACTTACCGTACAATGGCGAAGCATCGATCGTCAGTGCGATCAGCCATCATCCATCCGTTAGATCGGTTCGACCATCCATCCGTTAGATCAGTGCGACCATCCATCCGTTAGATCTGCAGAGGGGAGAAAGACAAAAAAGAAACATGATTAGAAAAAAGCTTGGTACACATAATTGACAGACCTGCCTTACAATGGCGCAACATCGATCGTCAGTGCCATCAGCCATCATACCATCCGTTAGATCAGTCCGACCATCTATCCGTTAGATCTGCAGAGGGGAGGAAGAAAAAAGAAACGTGATTAGAAAAAAGCTTGGTACACACAATTTACACGACTTACCGTACAATGGCGAAGCATCGATCGTCAGTGCGATCAGCCATCCTCCATCCGTTAGATCGGTCCCGGCATCCATCCGTTAGATCAGTGCGACCATCCATTCGTTAGATCTGCAGAGGGGAGGATGAAAAAAAGGAAACATGATGAGAAAAAGGCTTGGTACGCACAATCGACACGACCTACCGTACAATGGCGCAAACTCGATCGTCAGTGCGATCAGCCATCATCCATCCGTGAGATCGGTTCGACCATCCATCCGTTAGATCAGTGCGACCATCCATCCGTTAGATCTGCAGAGGGGTGAAAGACAAAAAAGAAACATGATTAGAAAAAAGCTTGGTACACACAATTGACAAGACCTGCCTTACAATGGCGCAACATCGATCGTCAGTGCCATCAGCCATCATACCATCCGTTAGATCGGTCCGACCATCCATCCTTTAGATCTGCAGAGGGGAGGAAGAAAAACAGGAAACATGATGAGAAAAAAGCTTGGTACACACAATCGACACGACCTACCGTACAATGGCGCAAACTCGATCGTCAGTGCGATCAGCCATCATCCATCCGTTAGATCGGTTCGACCATCCATCCGTTAGATCAGTGCGACCATCCATCCGTTAGATCTGCAGAGGGGAGAAAGACAAAAAAAAAACATGATTAGAAAAAAGCTTGGTACACATAATTGACAAGACCTGCCTTACAATGGCGCAACATCGATCGTCAGTGCCATGAGCCATCATACCATCCGTTAGATCAGTCCGACCATCTATCCGTTAGATCTGCAGAGGGGAGGAAGAAAAAAGAAACGTGATTAGAAAAAAGCTTGGTACACACAATTTACACGACTTACCGTACAATGGCGAAGCATCGATCGTCAGTGCGATCAGCCATCATCCATCCGTTAGATCGGTTCGACCATCCATCCGTTAGATCAGTGCGACCATCCATCCGTTAGATCTGCAGAGGGGAGAAAGACAAAAAAGAAACATGATTAGAAAAAAGCTTGGTACACATAATTGACAGACCTGCCTTACAATGGCGCAACATCGATCGTCAGTGCCATCAGCCATCATACCATCCGTTAGATCAGTCCGACCATCTATCCGTTAGATCTGCAGAGGGGAGGAAGAAAAAAGAAACATGATTAGAAAAAAGCTTGGTACACACGATAGACACGACCTACCGTACAATGGCGCAGCATGGATCGTCAGTGCCATCAGCCATCATACCATCCGTTAGATCGGTCCCGCCAACCATCCGTTAGATCAGTGGGACCATCCATTCGTTAGATCTGCAGAGGGGAGAAAGACAAAAAAAGAAACATGATTAGAAAAAAGCTTGGTTCACACGATTGACACGACCTACCGTACAATGGCGCATAATCGATCGTCAGTGCGATCAGCTATTATCCATCCGTTAGATTGGTCCGGCCATCCATCCGTGAGATCAGTGCGACCATCCATCCGTTAGATCTGCAGAGGGGAGGAAGAAAAAAGAATCATGATAAGAAAAAAGCTTGGTACACACAATTAACACGACCTACAGTACAATGGCGCAGAAATGATAGGCAGTGCGATCAGCCATCATCCATTTGTAGATCGGTCCTACCATCCATCCGTTAGATCTGCCGAGGGGAGGAAGAAAAAAAGAAACGTGATTAGAAAAAACCTTGGTACACACAATTGAAACGACTTACCGTACAATGGCGCAGCATCGATCGTCAGTGCGATCAGCCATCATCCATCCGTTAGATCGGTCCCGCCATCCATCCGTTAGATCAGTGCGACCATCCATCCGTTAGATCTGCAGAGGGGAGGAAGAAAAACAGGAAACATGATGAGAAAAAAGCTTGGTACACACAATCGACACGACCTACCGTACAATGGCGCAAACTCGATCGTCAGTGCGATCAGCCATCATCCATCCGTTAGATCGGTTCGACCATCCATCCGTTAG